>PVJC01002601.1:0-77812 GCA_004026665.1 Murina feae
ACCAGGGATCACCTAGACCACCAGGGAGCACCTACACCACCAGGGAGCATCTACACCGCCAAGAAGCACCTAGACCGCCAGGGAGCATCTAGACCGCCAGGGAGCACCTAGACCACCAGGGAGCACCTAGACCGCCAGGGAGCACCTACACCACCAGGGAGCACCTGGACCACCAGAAGCTGGAGGGAGGCAGGAAGGACCCTCCCCTGGAGTCTGCAGAGGGAGGTCACCTTACCAACACCTGGAGTTGGATTGCTGCCTCCAGTTTGTGGTACCTTGTGACGCGTCCTAGGAAACCAATGTCCTTGTCCCACAGCCTTGAGAAGAGCCGATGGTCTTGGGCAGCCCCCAGCAGGTCAGACTGCCACCTGCCTGGGGTCCATGTCAGGTCCGCAGCCATTGCCACCGATGTCCCGGTTTCAGGGCCTCAGGCCAGCTGCTCTGTCTGGGAGGAGTCTGCCCAGAGGCCCACTGGTGTGGTCTAGTCTGCCGGATGCCGAGCCCTGGCTGGAACTCACAGGTCTCTTCCTAAGAGGAAGATGGGAGAAAGATGGGGAGTAGTTTGCGTCAGTGCGATCACTCCTCTCCCTGCTGTGCTTCAGGGGTGAAGTGGTGTGGGGCCTGGCAGCATCTGGGCAGGGGTGGGTCCTGGGAGGGAGGGGCTTCTGGTTCAGCAGCTCAAGGGTGTGTGTAATCGTGGCAGCAGACAGAGCGAGGCTCCCAAGTGCGCACAGCACCCCTCAAACCCCCCCCCGACTCCCTTCCCTTTTAGAAACAGGCCACAGAGGACCTCGATGCCATATTGAGCAAGTGACGCATGGCTCTCAACTCTCCGCTCCAGCAAGAAAGACAAAGTAAAGGGCAAGCTGGCTGTGTCGGCGGAGGGCACTGGGAATGAGCCAGTGGATGCCACCCCAGCCCAGAGCCAGTCTCAGAAGGGGGCGGCGGCCTGGGCTCGCTGAGGGACCAGCTCACCTGGGCTCCCGCCCAGGCGTGAACTGGACACAGCCTGGGCTGCTCCTGCCACTGTGAGCTGGGAGATGTTTGCTGTGACCTGGTCCATCTAAGCACCCATCAGGAAAGGAGTCCTTAAGTCACATTGCAACCCCAGACCTATGAGCCATGTGTCACACGGTGCCACTGGCGAGGATGTGACTGGGAACACAGCCCCTATGGTGACGGACGGGGACCCTACGAGCCGCTGCGCTGAGCCCATGGGGTGAGGGCCACAGAGTGGCTTCCTCCTGGTGGTGGGCAGGGGGCCAGGTAACTTCTCGTCTAATCCCCGCCTCACCTGTGAGAGATGGTGGAGACGACAGAATGGTGGCTCCCAAAATGTGTCCCCATCCTAACCGCTAGGTCCTCTGACGTGCCCTTCTTGGCAAACAAGTGCCCATGACCTTGAGTGACAAAAGGTGCCCTTGAGTGAGGGCCTTCGGAGGAGGAGCTCATTCTGAATCCCCTGGTGGGTCCTACATGCTGTCGTGCGACTGCGCCTGGCTGCCCAGTTTGGAGGTTCACTCTGGGAAAGTCCGAACAGGGAGAACTTAGGAAACAGATAGTCCTCATAACACAACAGAACGAATTCCTGGCAAGCGTGAGGCACCGACTTCGCATCACCTGAGAAGCCACGGGAGCACGCGGAGGCGTGTGCCAGCCTGAGGCCTCCTAATGGCTCTTGACAAGGCTAACGGGCGTCCCTGGTCGGGCTACATCTTTCCTTTGGACATTGCCATGCAGTGTCATGAGCGCTGATCATACGACAAATGGGGTGAGGGCGTACGTGATTTCCATTTTGCAGATGAGCCTCTCAGCCGAGGCTGCCCCCGGCCTGCCTTTCCAGACAAACGAGCCCACAGGTGGGTCCGCAAGCCCGGAGGATCTTCAGCCCAAAGAGCTTCGCCTCCTGCCCAAATGCCGCCTTGGGTCAGGTGTTCGCCTTGCCGCCGCCACCATGTCAACTCCTTACGAGGGCGTGTTATTATTATTGTTGTCATTATCATTATTTTGCAGATGAGGACTCAGAGGCCCAGAGAGGTGCAGGCTTGTCCGCAGGCCTGCGGCCACCTGTCCTGCGAGAGCACGGCGCCCACGGCAAGTACCTGGGCGGGCGCCCCTTGTGCTATGCCAGGCGCCCCTCGCGCTCCAGCATCAATTACTACATCCCGGAGTTGTTATCCGGACTTTACAGAGGAGGAAACTGGGGCACAGCAACCTTGAGAAATCTGCCCAAGGCCACAGGGCTGGGAAGTGGGAAGCTGTCAATTACGCCAGGTGGGCAGGGCTCCACCGGAGAGAATGCCAGCTGCCTCCTCCTGCCCTCTCCAAGTTGGCACCGGGACCTCCACCTCCACCCAGGAGGCTGCTCCCCAGGCTTCTCCCGCTGCACATGGGACCCACGAAGTCTGCATATGGGTGTGTCCTGCCACATGGCTGCGCCCAGGTGGCTCCAGCCTCCATGTGCTGCGGTCAGGGGACAGTGTGCCCCGGGCGGAGGCAGTTCAGCAGTGGCCTGGGGAAAGGTCCTGTCTTTCATCACATGGACCACATGTGGGGTCCTTACTGACTTTGTTGCTAGGTAAGATTTTCCCCAGGACTCTCCCCTAATCACGGTTTCTAGTCAGGCTGATGATGTCTCCCTTAAGAGGTATTAATATCCCAATAAACTGTTCTTAAGGTGCATCTGCTTAGGAAATAAGCTGTAACAAGCACACTACAGGGTCCCACAGAGCGCAGGAGACATGCTAACACACAGAAGGCTGCTGGATGGTCAGAACTGTGTTAACTCCTTGAATCAGCCTGCAAGGGACGGGTGCCTTTCTGGAACTCTCCCTGCTAGAGAGAAAAACTTACCCAATGCTTCCTCTAGATGAGGTGGAGCATTCACAAAGGGCAGCGGTCAGTTGGGATGGAAGCAGCTTGCGGGGCCCCAGGAGTCCCTCCGGCCGGCCGGCAGCGGGGAGCCCAGGGCAGAGCTGTCTCCCCTGAGGTCTTTGCTCTGCCTTCCCGCCCACCTGGAGGCTTCATGATCTAAACCTCCAAACCGAGGCTCGAGGAAGACTCGCCTGCATTCGAAGCCTGTCCTCTAACGGTAGGTGTCAACTACATCGCCTCATCTAAACATTCCAGGCATTAAGTATTAAACACCTGCTCTAAACACACTGTGAAACGCAAATGATGGCAGCTGTGTCATATCTTAATACAAAATTCATTAAATGCATTGCCCCAAACTTCGCAGGCTCATTACCCCTGGTGTGCTCAGTGCTCACTACCAGAGGCGCCGCCTGTTCGGCAGCCTGTTCGCGAAGCCGTCACATCCGGCGGCGGCAGCAGCTATGAAAGCCGGGCGTGGGGAGAAGGTGCGCCCTCCCCAGGAGAAACAGGAAGAAAGCGGTGAGCGGTGCATCTCCGGGAGAAACCGCTCAGGTCAAAGTACCCTCAGGGTTCAGCCCAGACGTGTCCATATCTGAGAGTGCCATGGCTCCCCCATCCTGAGGCGGGGCAGGGCAGGGCGGGGCAGGGCCCCCCTGGTCTAGAGCAAGCGATGCCCCCGGTCAGTGCCCTGCAGGGCCACCTAGCTATGTGCAGAGAGGACCTGCGGGCAGCGGGGCCCCCACCACCCCGGGGCTCCTGACAGATGACACAGAGGGTATGGGCTGGTCAGAGGCTCGGGGCCGCCCCTTCTACCCACAGACACTCAGAAGCACCGCCAAGGCACCTCCGCTAATCAAGCACAGGAGCACCGGGCAGCCGGCACAGGGGGCGGCGGCAGCACCTGGGGGCAGTTGGTACGTTAACTCATCCATTCCGGGTTCCCTAGGGGTCATCGAACATTCCCGTTCACAGCTGCCGTCTGGAGCTCCTGCCCCACAGAGGGCCCTGGGTCCGTTTCCTCCCCTCGAGAACGCTGCTCCCGAGTGCTCTGCCCACTGTTCTCACTTAATTTGTCCTTGAAATTGTTTTTGAAATGGACTCATTGAGGGATACCCTGCACATTCCAAGACAGACGTGTTTTAACGTCTGTTTCCAGGTGGGTGGTGCCCATGAACATTTGTGGAAGCCGCCCACAAAGGTTCGAGAGTGACTGTTCACACTGACAGCGCGGGGGTCCAGGACTCGGCTTCCTGAGCACCGATGCGGGTCCCAGCGGGGAGGTGCCGTGGGCTGCTGGCGGGCAGGACCTAGGTGCTGCCAGAGCACTGCCAGGCTCCATTCAACCTCTGAGCTCTTCACATCCTTCTTCCAAAGAATCTGCAGCGTGTTCTCTGCCGGCGATTTCCCGGGGCGTTCCTGGAGAGAGATTCTCTCTTTTGAATGCATTTGGAAATGGCTGCATTGGAGGTTCCAGGGGCTCCCAATGACTGGAATGTTCTCCTTAATGTGAAACGTTTCTCCTCGCAGGTCCCAAGAATTGGCACAAAAGATCCCAGCGTTCAGGTTTGGATCAGAGCTCCAGCCCTCGCTGCTGTGACCAGAGGGGCAGCAGGCAGTGTGCGCACCAGATTCAGGCGGTAAGACCCTGCGTGTGCATCCTGAAGTATACCAGGGAGAGTGCAGCCACGTGCGTCGGGGGACCCGATGAGAAGGAGGCCTGTTGCTGTGATGGCTGTGACGAGGGGCTGGACAGTGGTTCGCACAGCAGGTGACTCAGTGAGCCAGGCCTGGGTGCCCAGCTCCACTGGGCTTCTCGCTTCCTCTAGCAAACCCGCTGGGTGTTGGGAGCACTGGGGGACTCCCCGTGTCTGAGGCTCTGTGAATAGCCCCCTGGACGGTAGGAGGCAGGAGGCTGGCTGTGGCTCTGCCTCGGGTCAGCAGGAGGTGGGTGAGCAGCCACTGTGCTAACACAGGCCTGAACGGACTGAGTCTGAGGGCAGCTGCATCGCGTTGATGTTTAATAGCCACGGCCTCCTGAGGGCCAGACTCATGGGGTGCTGTCCACTCCCCAGGTGTGGCTATGGGCCTTGACGGCAAACAGAAACGACGATGACCCCAAACTGAAGACTAGGTCTCTCCCTCAGTCCTGCCCCACCGCCTCCCAGCAGATGTGACAGCAACCCCAACTCTGGAAGCCTGGGCAGCTGCTGCGCGGCCCTCCCTGGCCCCTGCTCTGTGCTGCAGCCTGGGATGCTGGGCAGGGAGCTGGGCAGTAGCTGGTCGGCCAAGCCCAAGGGCAGGGCCTGATCTCACTGGCATCATCTCCCACCTCTCCTGGGCCCACCACCTGGTCGGAGCAGGAAGTGGGCTCAGAGCAAGTCGGGCCAAATGGAGATCATTTCCCTGGATGCTGGACGGTGCCCTCGGCTCTGACTGACCCAGGGGACCACAGAGGGAAGGTGCAGGCACCCTGCTGGAGGCTCCAGGAGAGAGTCCACATCTTTGCCTCCACCAGCTTCAGGGGTGGCTGCACTCCGGGGCTGTGGCTTCCTCCATCCCTAAAGCAAGCAGAGGCAGGTCAAGTCCTGTTCGCATAACGTCACTGAGATGTCCTCTCCTGCCACCCTCTCCCACTTACAAGGACCCTGTGACGACACAGGGCGCTGGAATAAGGCAGGAGCCCCATCTCTAGGTCCTGGTAGAACCGCCTTCATCCCATCTGAGATCTCACTTCCCCTTCCTCGGAACCTTACACATTCACAGTCTGCAGGGGCACCCCAGGGCGGGGTTTTATTCATGATTCTGTCTACCTACCACAGCAGGGTTCCTGGCATCTTCTTATTCTTGATTTCCAATTTGATTTCATATTGTCAGGTTACATCTTCTGCATTAATTCAACCCTTTAGATTATTAAGGCTCAATATGTGGCTCAGCCTGTGGTCATCTATCTTGGAGAACACCACACATATTTAATTTTTCATTCTCCTTAGAGTTAACATTGTACCACTATGTAAAATACAGAAAACTTATAACTGTATAGGTCCAACTGCTCCTCAGTCCTTTATATTATGTCCACATACCTAGTAAACCCCAGAAAACAATGTTGGAATTTTCAGATTCAAACAGTCTTATGTATTTCAGAGATTAAGGTTTTTTAAATATATATTTTATTGATTTTTTACAGAGAGGAAGGGAGAGGGATATAGAGTTAGAAACATCGACAAGAGAAACATCAGTTAGCTGCCTCATGCACACCTCCTACTGGGATGTGCCTGCAACCCAGATACATGCCCTTGACCGGAATCGAACCTGGGACCCTTCAGTTCGCAGGCCAACGCTCTATCCACCGAGCCAAACCAGTCAGGACAAGAGATTAAGATTTTAAAGTTCTTTTATATTTACCCATATTTCCCAGTTTCGACACTCTTCATTACTTCCCTAAAATCTAAATTTCCAACTGGTCTTATTTTTCTTCAAAGAACTTCTTTTATAAATAGAAACAGGGTCATTAAGTATTCTTTAATCTGAAAGTATTTTTATTTTTGGAGGATACTATCTTTCCCTGATTATAGAATCCTAGATTGACAGTTTTTTCTTTCAGTACTTTAAAGACATTCTTCCACTGCCTTCTGGCCTCCATAGTTTCTGATGAGATGTCTGCAGTCATTCAAATAACACTGTTCTGTATACAATGTGTATAGTTTTTCTCTGGTTGCTTTAAAGATTTAAAAAAATTTTTTTTTTCATTTCAGCAGTTTGATTAGGGATACTTAGGTGTGATTTATTTCTATTTATCCTGTTTGGGGTTCACTGAGCTTTTTTAAACTCTAATTTATGAGATTTTGTCAAATTTAGGAAATTTCTTGATTTCTAGATCTTTGAATACTTTTTCTGCCACATTCTCTGTTTCCTCTCTTCTTGGGACTCAAATTGCATAGATGTTAGACTATTTGCTATTGTTGCACAGGTTCCCAAGGCTCTGTCCATTATTTTCAGTGTGTTATCTCTTTGTCAGATTGGATCATCTATATTCATGTTCACAGACCCTTGATTCTTATTTTCATTCTAGTAGTAAGTCAATTCACTGAATTTTCAAAGTCAAATACTGTAGTTTTTCTTTCGCTTCTAGTATTTCCATGTAGTTCATATTCTTATCATTCAAATTTCTTAGCTGAGATTTCTTTGCCCTTCTTTCACTGCCAGCATATTTTTCTTTAATTCCTCAAGTATAGTTATATTTACAATCCTTGTCTTCTAATTCCAACACCTTGCTTGAGTCATCTCCGAATTGTTCTCAGTTGAATCACTTTTCTCTTGAAATAAGGTCACATTTTCCTGTTTCTTCCTGTTGAGCAAATTCAAATTTGTATCCTGGAATGTCATGCATTGGGCTATTACACTGTGGAGAGTCTGAATTCTGTTCTAATCCCAGAGAGAGTTGATTTTGTTGTTGTTTTATGAAGTAATTAACACAATTGGATTTAGTGTGAAAACTCTGTGTCTTCAGCATAAGTGCAAATGACAGTTCAGATATTTTATTTTAGCTAACGTGCTTAAAGTCTGTGGAAAAGCATGTGTGGTTCAGGGGTTAGCCAGAGACATGAGTGGGGGTTATTTTTCTTTCTGTCCAGAGTTTGTAGTTTTTATTTGCAAGAGGGTGAGGTCCAGCATGACTTTAGTTTGCTTGTGCTTGTATTCATAGGCTTGTTTCTACCACAAAGGTGTTCTGTTCTCCTGTTACAAGGCTGGGAGGCCCCTGAGCATGTGACTTCGTGACAGAAACACCTTCAGAAGAGACTGAGGAATAAAGACTCAGAACAGAGGCAGCTGTTGGAAAACCTGCCTGTATTCGTCTGCACCGGCTGCCATAACAAAATACCACAGAATATGTGGCTTAAACAATAGAAATGTATTTTCTCACCGTTCCGGAGGCTAGAAGTCCAATATCAGGGTATTGGCAGGTTTGGTTTCTTCAGAGGCCTTCTCCTTGGTGTAGAGAGGGCCGTCTTCTCCCTCTGTCTTCTCATGGTCTTCCCTCTGTGTGTCTGTGTCCTATTCTCTTCTTACAAGAACAATGATCTTATTGGGTTAGAGCCCACCCCTATGACCTCCTTTAACCTTAACTGCCTTTAATGATTCTATCTATAAATACAGTCACATTCTGAGGGACTAGAGGTTAGGACTTCCACATATAAAATTCAAGGGGAGACAACTAATTCCATAACTCTGCCCTTCAAAGGCTGAGAAGTGTCTTCTATGAAAAGGCTGTAATTTCCCTGGATGGTGTGGCTCGGTTGGGTGTCGCCCTGTGCACTGAAAGGTTGACAGTTTGATGCCTAGTCAGGGTACATGCCCAGGTTGTGGGCTCGATCCCCACTAGGAGGCAGGCAGGAGGCAGCAGATGGATGTTTCACTCTTACTTTGATGTTTCTCTCTCTCTCTCTCTCTCCCCTCCTCTCTCTTTCTAAAAATCAACAAACTATTCTTAAAAAATAAAAGCTGCACTAAAGTCAGTTGATCTGCCCAATAGCACCTGTCATCCCACATTCTGATGAGGACACTGAAGCTCAGGAAGATCTGTCGGGGAAGGCATGGCTGGCACACCTGATGGTACTTCCCATGCCAGGCCTTCTGACCAGGAGCCCATGTTGGTCCTGGGCTCTGGCCTTTTGAGCCCAATAGGTTGTAGGAACCACCCAGAGACCTCAGGACCTCCCGTCATAGAACCATAAGCACCACAAGGAGAGTTGCCAGCGTGGCTGGAGGGTTCTGGGGGCCTGTTTGTGGCTCAGCATCAACACCTGGGAGCCCCAGCACCTGACCCAGAGACAGGTGGCTCCCTCTCAAGTCCCCCAACACCAGGGCCTGGATGTTTCTAAAAGCCCTGCCTTATGCCTCACCGAGGGGAGCAGCTCCCTTCCCTCCGCCTCATCAGCTGCCTCATGGCTGCATGGTTCCTGTTTCAATGGTCTGTATTTGATAATCAAAGGGAGAAGCCCACATAGCTCCGTAAGTGTTGTGAATCAGGGTGTAAGTGTCCCGAGTCCCCTCAGTGGGACTTGGCCGTGAGGCAGGCGTGCAGCCCACCTGAGTTCACGCTGAGCCATGTTGCTCCTTCTCCAAGTGGATCAGGGTGGAGTCCCCGGAAAACGGCAGTGCAGAGCATGCAGTGTGGGCCTCCAGGAGCATCAGCCCTCCCATAAGCACCTCTCCTCGTCAGGGACTGCCCCGGAAAAGAAACCTCAACAGAGATGCGTCCCCGTGGAATGAGGCAGGCTCTCCAAGGTGCAACTCAAGGGATGAAGCAACACCTGGAATTAGCATAAGTAGAATGTTCTGGAAAACTTGGCTTCAATGTCATTTTAAATTGCAGATGAAAGAGAAGAGCCTGGCACAGGATAAGTAAGACAGTCCAGGTGGAGAGGCTGTGGGGTGGGGGCAGGGCCTAGGCCCTCCGCCCCATGGGAAGGGGCAGACAGGCAGGAAGTGTGGGTGATGTCACAGTTCTCTGCAGCCATGCGCTGGTTCAGTGGCATCTCACAGGTCAGAGAACATCTGTATCCAAGCACTGCCCCTCTCCCGGCTGTATTTATGCATCATACTCACCCAGTACATTCATGAAATCTGTCTCAGTTACACTGGGGAACAGCCTGGCAACCATTAATCCCCCGATAAAGAATTTGAAAAGCAAACACACTCAGAAGTAATTCACTCTGGATCCTGAATTTCACCAACTCCCCCCGCTGTGAGAGCAGTTGGGATGCTTTGCCTCTCAGGAGGGGCAGTTGGCTCTGTCCTCTGTCCACCGAGGGAGGTGCCATGGCACGGTGGGCACAGCTCGGAAAGAAGAGAGTGAGGCATACGCATCTCGCCATCAGGTACCTGTAGCCCACATGTCACTCCGCGTAGGGTCACCACAGGAAGGTGTGCAATTACAGGGACAAAAATACCCCAAGGAAATCAACCCGGAACTTATTAATATCAGACCCATAGGTGACAAGTGTCAGACAATCGGTCAACAAGGGGCCCCGAGTCTGCGTGATCCCAGCTAACCCATTATGATCTTTATGAAGTGTCCTTCAGGGGGGTCCGTGTCGTCAGGCGGGAGGGGAAGCCCCTTCCCTTTTATTAGCAGCTAAGCTCTTTATGCTCTGACCATATTGCAGCAGGTTAGGTGTCTAAGCTTTATTGTCTTATGTTATTGAAAATCCAGCTTCCGGCAGGCTTCTCCCTCAGGTCACGCTTTGTCTGCGAATACATTCTCATTTTTCCATGTACAGAGACCGTCTGGAGAGAGGCAGAAAAAGATTATGACTGTAATATACTTAAATCCAATTTATTTGCCTGGCCAGAAACTTGCACCCTCCACAATTGCTTCCTACCCTAGATGTTGTCTTTAATTCTTTCCTGACAGGGAGAGGCACGCAGTGCCGGCTTCCAGCAGGTACAGGTGCAGGGAGAGGGTGAGGGTCCCAAGGTGTCCAGTCCACGGATGGCAGGAGGGCCCGAGAGGGCTCCAGGCACGCACTGGTTTCCAGTTCAGAACTTCTCACTCGTCACGGGGAAGACGTCTCCAGGAGACATGTGAAGGTGAGGAAGCGGGAAAGTGGCCACGAAGGAAGGGAAAGAAGTCCCGGGAAGGAAGGGGAGGCCGCATCACGTGGAGGAAACTAAACTTGAACTAGTATCAGATTCGATTATTGGCTTGGGTTAGCTGTAACCTACGCACATGCGAGAGCCACACCTGCTGCCAGAACCTTGGAGATCAGAGGGAAATGTACGCGTCAGCTGTCTGACACTGGCTGGTGATTAAAACAGCGTGGGCCCCACTCGTGTGCACTGGACTACAGAGCAGCCACAGCCCCAGGGCCCTCGCACAGTGGGCCCGGCACCTCACACTTTCACTCGCTTGGAGATGCCACAGTGTCATGTGCCACGCTAACCCCTTTACTCCCGAAACGCCCTTACCCGGTGGCATCACGGAAGCAGACAGGACAGTGTCACTAGGCAGCCACCCGTGTGCAGTCACATCCCACACGAGTGGAGATGAAGCCACGCCTCAGCCACATTCTGTCACCCTGGCGTGGCACATGCCCGTGGGCAGCGTGGATGCAAATGCTGGCGTCTGCCCTGATCCCACCAGGCACAGGCTTCCCCAGATGCTGTGGCAGATTGACAAAGTCATCGGATACAAATAAGTCATAGATTCGATTCTGCAAAGCACATTTTCCTAGGAAATCCAATTGTGAGAGCAATTGCTTTGTTTCTGCGGCCGTATCCGTCATTGGTGAGATTACATGAAATGCGCACTTTCGTCGATGGCCGGGTGAGACCGCACCAGGGAGCTGGCAGGGGGAAGGGACCGTGCTGGACACCCGTGGGGTCCCAGCTGACTGGGCAGCACCACCTGTCCCCTCCGCCGCCGGCACCTCCCCCACCAGGACCTGCTCCAGAGGAAATGCCCACCGTCCATACCTGGGAAGGCAGGCAATTCATTTTAATTACGTGGGACACACCAGGACCACCCACGGATGCGACAACGCTGCTGGAGTCTCAAGGTGGCTGTGGGGAATACTTCATAACCCGAGTGTGTTTTCCCCAAGGAGTTACACCATTTGATTTAATTTTTAATTTTTACATTTTAATCAAAAGTAGATCAAATGGTGGTGGTCTCTCCGGGGAAACATACTTCTGATAGGAAGCCGGCCATGCTCCTTCCCACGTGTAGAGCTGCCATCTCCGCATAAGTCACCGGCGGCACTGCTGCCAGCTGCCCCTGTGACGGGCTGGGCGTGTTTCTGGAGCTGCAAGGCCACAGGCAGCTCCATGGCTTCCACCCAGCACCCACTACACAGTGAGTGGACAAGAGCCCGACTGAATCATTGCACCTCCGCAGTGTGGGGCTCCCCATCTCCCTGAAGAGGCCACTTCCGTCTCCCCAGGGGAGTCCATCCCCTCTCAGGGTGTGTGTGCACTCCTGCTTTTTGAGGCTCTGCATTCTAGAAACAGGCAGTATTTTGATTGCAAGGAAAGGCACACACGTTCTTACCCAGGTGTTTGCAAGGAAGAGGTGTGCTCCGTCCATGATGGTCACCTGGCTTGTCACAGGACTCTAGTGGCCTAGACTCCTGCTGCCACCCAGGTGGGCTCTGAGAGCACCCTCCAACCGGCTGAGCGGCCTGAGACAGCGCAGCTCCTCTGGACCTGGTGCCATGTGTGAAGTGGGCGAGGCTGGAACATGCCCACGAGTTGTCATGGGAATGAGGTGGCAAAGGCCGTGCCAGAGAATGCTGGCTGCACCTAAGCGCTCACTATGCTACCTCATTGGTGTCATAGCTGCTGCATGGGTGACAAAGGCAATCTGCTCTCTCTCATCCTGGGTCCACTCAGGACACCTGAAAGTCTGTTCAAGGCCTGGGAGGCAGGGAGGCGGGTGGCTGGGTGCTTGGTAGGGAACTAGTGGGCAATGGGGAGGCCCAGGGCCTCCAGAGCTCAGCTTTTCCCAGAGGCGCCTCAGGTCCCAACAGTGCCCGCAGCATCCTCCCAGGGTTCCATGCGCCACCCTCGGGCTCAGCACAATGGATTTGTTTTTGCCTCCATCTCTGTGGACCATTGACTGTGCCGCTCCCTCTCCGAGCTGGAGGAGAGCAGGACGAGGGAGGCTTGTCTGGCTGCGTCCCTTCCCTGGCCCCACCCACCAAAGCCAAGGATGGGGCCCCAGTCTGTAGGCACCCCATCCACTGGCCAGGGGTGATAGGCCAGTTGGGAACAGGCACTTTCCCCCATGACCTGCACCCTCTACGCCCCCTGCCACTGCCTTGGCCGTTGGCTTGGCTGCAGCGCCAGCTTCCTCAGTGGTTCCGAGAGCCCACATCACAGACAGCATTATCAGTGTGCTCTGGCTCCTTGTCCCTTCCGTCTGTCTTTCCAAGGTGAATTTCCTCCACAACTACACACTGTGACTGTTTATGGTTCGGGCTCCTCAGAGCGCCAAGGCGGAGGGCTGGTGGCCGGCAGAGAAATGGCCCACGTGGGTAACAATGAAATCACCTGAGCTCAGGGGCTTTGTCTGCCACTGGTTGGGGAAGGGGAAGAACCAAGAGCAATCCCACAACCAGCTCCACTTGCTAGGGCCTTGTCCTAGGTGACGGGGACACCCCAGGAAGCCTCCGACTCAGGGAAAATGACACCAGTCTCTGCAGTCAGATGACATATTGAAAACCCAAGAGAAAATGAGAAATTGCCATTTAATGTCAAAGGAGCCTGTGCCTGATGAACTTCAAGGGCAGTATCACACAGAACGGCTTGGATACCAGCATTCGGTAAAACTCAGTTTAAGATTATAGAGCATTTAAGTATAAAAATAAGTCATTTCATTAAAAAGAATACATAAGCAGCCCTGGACACACCCACAAAGCCACTGAAAAGTATAAAAGGGAGGCCACATCTGGATATGGTTCCAGAAGCCACAGCGTTCTCCAACCTCACAGGAAATGTGGTAACTGAAATTTTCAAAACTTCTCAATGACAGTTGCCCTCCTTTCCACCATGGACGCATGGGAAGATGGCTCCGGAGGTGCTAGCGATCTGCAGTGTCTCTGGAAGTGACAGGGTCCTCCTGGCTGGGTCGCGGAGGGTGGCGGGGTACCTGAATGAGCGCACAGACGTGCACCCACACCCATCCGTAAGAGGGTTACGTTCGCCATCACACGGAGGTTCCAAAACAAAATTGGAATGTTCCTTTTCCGTCTCCCATCTTCTACTGATTCTCAGTATGGTTAAAGTGACCCTAAAATGATGAAACAGCACACGTGGGAATTAATTTTCATGGACTAAGTTCATCTAGTGTGGCTGCGTGTCCACCGACACACAGACCTGCTACCCCTGAAGCGACTGGCTACCCCCGTGAACGAGGCCTCGTTTCTGAGGCAGGTGCGTGCTAGAGGGTACAGGGCGGACTTCGGAGACACGGTGGCCCGGTCTAGACCATCACAATAAAGCGCGTATCGCGATAGAACGCATCATGCGAATCGGCTGGCTTCCCAGCGCACACACAAGTGGTTTACACTGTACTATAGCCTAGTAAGTGTGCAATAATCGCACTATGCCTAAAAATTCATCTCTCTTAATTAAAAAAATACTTTCTTCATAAAAATACCATGCATCATCTGAGCCTTCAGCAGGTCTGAATCTTTTTGCTGGCGGAGGGTCTGACCTTCAATTTGTAAAAAAAAAAAAAATCAGTATCAGCGAAGCACCATAAAGCAAAGCACAATGAAATGGGGAATGCCTATAAATATAAAAATATTACAGTTAAGATAGTTAAAGCACTTCCTACAGTGCCCACACTTAGAATGTTCTTAATCAATGTTATTTCTCCTCTTGTCTCTGAGGAAAAAGGAGAATAAAAGTACCTATATATTCATAAAATATATATATATATTTTAAATGGTGTCCAAATACTGAATTGGGATTCCACACAAAAGTGTCTCCTGGGTGGACGGGACATGGAAGTAGCCCAGGTTCATCACCATCCGGCCGGGGCCTTCTGCCCTGTCTCCTGGACCAGGCCTCGTGTCTCCTCACCTCACCGAGGAGAGAGCTGGGGAAGCCAGACGGCTGGTGGCAGACAGGCGGCCAGACACTGTGCTGCCATGAACTGAGAGGTCTCTCCAGCTTTAGAAACCTGTCGCACTTGGCCATAATACAGCAGAACAGCGTGGCTCCGTGGCTCGACAATGAAGGCCACCCTGCTCTCCAAGACCATGCAGTGATGGCAGTGGGCCCCCGGGTGCCAGGAAGGGTGGTGCGGGCCCGGTGGTGAGGAGAGCAGCAGACAGGTCCACGACAGTGTCCGTTTCCCGGTGGGCAGTGTGCCCGAAGCCACGGGGACCAACAGGAGAGACTCAGGCCTGACAGCAGCCGTCACACGGACGGCTCATTGAAGTGATGGGGACGAAGCTATGGTGGCACTGATTCTACCTGATGAGGGTCGGGGAAGGCTTCGCTCAAAGCCAGGTGTCCTGAGCGGACCACGAAGGTGGAAGAGTCTTACAGGGTGGGAGAGGCCATCCCAGGCAGTGAGAATGGCCTGAGGTCAGAACATTCCAGAACTGGAGAGGCTGGGATTTCGCTGCACACAGGCAGTGATGGGAGACCTGCCCGAAAAGCCCAGGGGTGCCCAGACTGTGGAAGGCCTCGGACACCATGCTGAGTGAACCCATCAGGCTGCCTCCCCAACAGCCCCGGGAGCCCATGGGGACGAGCACTCTTTACGAAAGGACCGAAGAAAATGGGCAGGTTTCTTCACTGTGAGGCTCAGGATCGTTACTAGTCGAATGCACATCAAATCTATAAGCAATGGCGACGCCCAGCCGGCATGGCTCTGTGGTTGAACGTTGACCTATGAACCAGGAAGTCATGGCTCAATTCCCGGTCAAGGCACATGTCTGGGTTGCCGGCTCGATCTTCATTGTGGGGCGTGCAGGAGGCAGCCGATCAACGATTCTCTCTCATCATTGATGTTTCTGTCTCCCTCTCCTTTCCTCTTTAACATCAATAAAAATATATTATAAAAAAATAAATAATAATAAAAAGTGAGCATTTCTCAGACTTCTTTGACCTAGAAACTTGTCATGGGAACCTCAGCAGCAGCAGGGAAAAGCAGCTCTGGTGAGGTGAGGTCAGGAAGACCTCTGGGAAGCTCACTCTGAGCTGCTGGGAGAGGGAGAGGGATGGACGGGGTCAAGAGACAAGACAGGGCCTTTCTCAGCACAATTTACAGAATACCTTGTCATTTCCAACTGATTTGTAGTATCTTCTCTGTAAAGTATAAGCTGTCATGTGTTTGGTTAAAGCCCTTGACTTTATTCATTGGTCCACGTGTCCACTGCGGGACTAGTAACACATCAGCGTAATTATCGCAGCTCCGCCATATGTCTGGTATCTGGTAGGCGATTTCCCTCATCTTGTTCTTCTGCTTCAAAACTGTTTGGCTTTCTTCCAATTGTAGAAAATTCTCAGCCATTATCTTTTTAAAAGTCATTATTCTTTGCAAATCTTTTTTATTTTCCTCTCCCATTTTAATATTCCTCCGTTCTGGGTTTCCTAATACAGCTTCTCATTTCTCTCTCTATGACTCCTAAACACTTTCCTACTTTCCACTTATGTCACTTGGTGCATTTTAGGAACTTTCCTGATTTATCTTCTAATTCACAAATTTGGTCTAAACTGTGTCTAATCTGTTGGATTTTTCTTTAACTTCAATGACCATATCATTCACTTTAAAAAGTTGGTTTTTTTAATCTTCCAATTGCTTTTTCTTCATACTGTTCTATTCTTTCACTATGGCTCCATTTCTTCTTTGATCACTTTTAAAAATTAAAATACTTATCTTTATAGTAAACTTCCTTTATTATTTCAGATTCTTGGAGGTTTGTATTCTCCTCTTTGTTGTAGTTCCTATCCCCCTACCCCCAGCCATAGCTGGTTAGTTTAGGTGCTGCTGTTTCATCTCTGCATCCTGTGTGCTCTGGTGGGGGACGCCTACAGGATAATTCTGCATTTGTCACAATGAAAGACCATAATGTCTTCAATGTCTTCAATGTTGCACCTGTTTTTATGCTAATGTTTGGCTTTTGGTTCTTGTGCTGCTGAGGTAGACTAAAACTGGAACCCACCCCCATGCACCGCTGGTGTTTTAATTTCTAAGCCCTAAGGTACAGACAGGTCTTCAAGGCTCTGAGCGTTATGCAAATTCTGACTTCCACACCTCCACTGGGAATTAGAATCCTAGCCCTCAGCCTGGACCAATCCCGGGCCAAACCCAACAAAGGCCAAGATGGAGGGCAGTGGGGGGGGGGTGTTTTGTGCTCCCTCTTCACTTACAGGATTAACTGTGCACTTCATGCTTTCTGAGCAGGAGGGACATGTTTGCGTTAGCTGAGTCCAACATGCTTGTAAGAAGTCTAAACTGCGTTTTTCTTAAAGTGCTAACTTTTCTTTTCTTCCATCTCCTCACAGAGTAACAGTTGACTCCCAGAGAAAGGTTTTTGTTTTGTTTGTGTCGTCATCTCAAGGCGCTCTCTTCCTCCGGAGCCTCGCACGATGTAGTTAAACGCCGTTAGTAACTGCATTTCTGGTATCCTCGTTGCAGAGGGAGCCCTCCCTATCAGAAGCTCCATCGAAGATCGTGTCAGGGAGTCTGTTCAAAAGCATCTATTTTGGGATTCACATTTGGCTGCACTGGCACAGCCCATGCTTCCCGTTGGCCAGCTGATTCGTTCACAGTTTGAGTAATTCAGCTCTGTGTCTGAGCCAAGCAGCTCTCATTGTGTCTGGGAATGAGGGCCACGAAGACCCACAGTCTCCCCGCTGCCCTTCTTGGGGTGTTGGAGCAGGCCACTGCACCCAGTGTTGGGAAGTGATGCTGGCACACTGGCTGTAAACACACACCCCAGCCAAGAAGAACGGGAGGGGGAGGGCACGGTGCGCATTGGAGCCAGCCTCCCCATCAACCACGCTGCACGCAGGCCAACCCGAGCCCCTGTGGGCCTCACTGCCCTTATCTCTACACTGACGGGTCAGCGGATGGACTCAGGATCCCTGACACCTGGAGGGAGGAGATGCACGGAGCACCATTTCATTCTCACAGAATGATCAAGGAAATCCTGGTGGTAACTCCATGACTGTGTTTTCTTCTCTCAGGACGTAAGAATAAAGGACTGACAGGAACGAGCTGTTGAACCAGGACACACGGAGCGAACCACTGCACATGGATCTCTCTTAGTCTATGTCAGGACATCACGCCTCCCTCCTGGTCCTGGCCTGACACCTGGGCCTGTGGCATCGAGCGCAGGCAGGCGCAGGAGACAGGCAGAGTCTTGCTTCCGCCGGGCCCGGGTCCCTCCTGCTCTGCTACCGTGCTCCTAGATGCTGCAGACGTGCAAAGCAATCACCAATGAGACAGGCAGGCAAACAAATAAAGCAAATATTTTAAAGGTCACCCACTACGAGATAAAAGTACAAAAACATGTATGTCCATTTAGAATCAGAGTCATCATTGCGCTGGGGCTCCTGCTGTCCCTACAGGGCAACCATGAACCAACAACCCCTCCCGTGACCCACCCCCGCCAACAGGCAATGGAGCTGAAAAGTGTCACACAGTGAACAGTACAGAGGCCGATGAAGGCCACTCTCCCTCAGCCCCCAAGCACAGGCTAGGGTCCCAAATCAGCTCGTTGGGAAGAGGGGGTGGGGTGCTGGTCAGCAATACCAACAATCATGGTTTCCATATTGGGTTCCAGTTTGGGCAGTAAAGCCCACTAAGGCCAGATAAAAGGAAGCGAAGGCACCCCAGTGACGGGCCATAGCAGAGGGCCTGACTGTAGTTTTCAATTTAACAGCCCCCCCCGCCGCCCCGTGTGTCTCACAGCCAGGACTGGCTCTGCCACACTCCACACGCTGAGCCTGGACCAAGACCCTGAGCCCGAGCGGGGCACAAAGGCCCGAGGCCTGCGTTTAAAACTGCAGTCTTGCCCTAACCAGTTTGGCTCAGTGGTTAGAGTGTTGGCCCTCAGACTGAAGGGTCTGGGTTTTGATTCCGGTCAAGGGCACATACATGGGTTGCAGGCTAGATCCCCGGCCCAGGTCAGGGCATGTGTGGGAGACAACTGATCGATACGTCTCTTTCAGATCAATGTCTCCCCCCCCCCTGCAAAAATAAAAAATCAATGGAAAAATACCCTCCGGTGAGAATTAACTAAAAACAAAAACAAAACGCTATCTTTTCTTTTCCAGGGGAATCTGTCCACGCATTAGCTGATTAACCCAGGTGGGGTCCAATTTAGGTATTCCCAACACAGGAAATTTAACATGGGATTCAAGTACACAAATGGAAGAAACCTTCACCACACAGGGGTAGGGGAGGTGCCCACTGTGGGAAGCCCCACCCTGGGCGGGGAGGCCTGCAAGAGTTGGGACCACAGGGACCCCGCTGCAGGAGCTGGGACCTTGGAGGGAGGCGCTGAGAGGCTGCCCTTAAGGAAGGAGGGAGAAATGCTCCGGCTGCCACCCCTCCAGTGTCAGAAGCCAGAGCTAGGGAGTCCGGAAATGCAGCCTCTACAATACAGAGCAGGGGACCAAAAGCTGGGAGAAAGCAGGCCATTGACTGTCCCGCTGACCCAGTAAAATCTGAGCGCTCCCGCTCAGAGGAGCCAGAGTGTCAGGGGCCAGATCCCCCTCCAACACTTGGTGCTGAGAATACAGACCTGCTCCTCAACTACCATGCAATCTGTTCTTCCCAGGGTTTCTGTCTTACAAGGCCACCCTCTTCTCATGTACCTTCCATGTATCTTTCTTGATGGTCCTGGAGAGCTCTGGCAGCCCTAGGTTTCCTTTAACAGGTTTGAATTTACAAAGAATGGTGTGCTTTCCTGGTCACACTTGGGACCCTCTGGGCTGAGCTGGCCCGAGAAAGGAAGCCTGCTCCAAGGCCCTGGTCCAGCTCTGGAACCTCTGAGGAAGGAGAGGAGCCTGCCAATGACGGCGGTCACTGGCACTGCTTCCAGACTGGCGGCATGGGGTGGTGCACAGAGCGAGGGCAGCCTGGCCTGGTGTCGGGCAGAGACCCCGAGTGACGTAATACCATGTCCTACCACGTGAGTAGAGGACGGTTTCGTTCCAACTGTCAGTAACACGAGCAGAGGAACTCAGGGCCGAGAGATGTTTCTAAATAACAATACATATGAGTTCAACCTTAACAGCGACTACTACAAAGAACGACATCAGCGACTCCTGAAATAGTGATCATTGTAACAGTGGCCTAGCATGAGAAGGTCTAGGGGAAGATCCTGGCAGGTGTGAGTGTCAAGACCTTGCATTTGTAAAAAAAATGACTCATGATGAAAGTAAGGAAAAGCTTAGGAACAGAAGGAGGACAGGAACTCGGGCACTGAGCTGAGACAGCCATGCAGAGAATTCAGGGCAGGACTGATCTGCTGATATCCCACTGGGGTGAGAAACATGCCAGGGAATTAGGATGTGAAAGGGTTTTTGGGGAAAAGCACCAAATAAGCTCACAATCACACACAAGATCCCCGTTAAGAATCCCACAGAAACTACCCCTGGGCCAGTGGTGGGGATGGGGCCCTGGTGGGTGGCACTTTTGCCTGGTGCAGCCTGGTGTGTGGCGGGGCCTGGTGCGTGCGGGAGACAAGGCATGACGGGGCCTGGTGCATGGCAGGGCCTGGTGCGGGCGGGGCCTGGTGCATGGTGGGGCCTGGTGCGGGCGGAGCCTGGTGCGTGCAGGGGACAGTGCATGGCGGGGCCTGGTGCATGCAGGGGACAGTGCATGGCGGGGCCTGGTGCATGGCGGGGCCTGGTGCATGCAGGGGACAGTGCATGGCGGGGCCTGGTGCGTGCAGGGGACAGTGCGTGCCGGGCCAGGTGCATGGCGGGGCCTGGCATGTTTAATGAAGCCGTCTGACATGCAGGGCTATGCCCACCAGCGATCTGTGTTAAGCGCTGTTCCCTGGGATCCTGCATCGCTAAAAATACTATTTGCTTTTTATTTAACACTGGACTTTCAATGTTCTAAAATGCAAAAATAGTGTCTTATTATTTTAAAAGCTTAGGAGGAAAAGTAGCCATATTATTAGAAAAAGAAGATATATGCAGCTAGGATCTGTTCAAATATCAAGAGGTGTGACTTTTCGAATTCATATTTCAATCTTTATTTACATAAGACTTTTAGAAATAGTGGGTGTAAATATTAAATCACCCAAGGCTGGGTGAAATTTTATTGAAAATAACTACAAATAGAGAGAAACTGATTTTTTAAAGTCGGTTTCTGAAATTTAGATGAAAAAGAATATCAAGCATTAACCAAAAACTGATATATTTACATATCAATATAGGTTTCCTGCTCATACACTCATTTCCTATGAAACCGAACAGGGGCAAGCTTGGGGAATTACAAAGGAAGGAAAAACCCTCATCAAATAGGTACTGTTGTTCAAACAGAATATTAGCCAAAATGATCCAATCAGTTGCTTGAGCCGAATTTTTCTCCTTTAAGCCACTCATGCCAGCTCACAGCTCTGAGAGCTCAAAGATCCACGGTTCATGCCCAGTGCGTGCCCCATGGGTGGGGTCTGGAAGACACTGAGGTGGGATGAGAAGGGAGGACAGCCGCAATAAGCAATGGGCCCGAAAGGGTTCCCTTTCTCAAGGTAAAGCTTACTGCCTTGCATTGCACGGTACGTGCGGCAGTCGCGTGAGTCATCCTAAACAGTCAGTTCAGGTGCTGGCTCTTTGCCTTCCCCCGTGTGGAAGCACACAGCCTGTGAGGGCAGAGCTTCCTGAGGACAGCACCGAGGAAGAAGAGCACGCCTTCAAGGGGCGGGTCTGACACGGGGCTTTGTTTTCATACCTGACTAAGGACTTCACATGAGCAGAGGGGCAGGCGGGTGACAACTAAGGTGCTTTCAGTTCTTGGTTTAAAACAAAACTGTTGCCTATCATTGTAAAACATAGTAACTTGCAATGTGTCAATTGAAGGTCTAATTTGTTGACTCAATCTTTTGCTTATCAAAATCAGAACCATGTGCTTCTGTAAAAATCTTTAGGGAGCAAAAGCAGAAATACACAGACATGCGCGCACACACATACTTACACACGCTCCTGGTTTCTATGTAAAATTAAACATAATTCTATTTTATTACAATATTAAGATTCCAATTTTTAAATTGAAAAACCCCCAAGAATTACAGAGGTTATCAAAGATATATTAACTTGTTCTTAGAATAAGCTCAAAATTAATAACCAAGGCATGATTATGCTAATGTATACTTTATGATATTCCGCCTGACACAGGAGACTGAGAACTGGGCCCTAGCAGTGCTAGACCGCCCTTGACTTTGAATTAATGGTGTGAATGCTGCATTTCTCCTGAAATCTTTGGTGTATGGGAAGTTTATGGAAACATGAAAGAAAGGCTTATCACAGATGAGAAAAAACAACACTGATTTCTCTTTGGATTCTTAAATGAGGGCAGGCCTTTCTTCCCAGGTGTCCTCCAAAGATCTGTGTTCATCCCATCCGGTGGCCTGTTCCCTTCCCTGAACCCTGCTTTTAAAAAGAATTTTAAACATATTTGCAATTTCTATTTCCAACTTGAAGCTGGAGACAAATTAGTTTGCACCCCAGTAGAATGCTAAGAAAAGCTTAAATCAAGCGGCACCTTTTTATTTACATCCCTCATTCCTTAGAAGCGTAATTGCCTTTTTTATTAACTTTGTTTTATGGGTCTAATATTTAAGAACAAGTCTACCCTCTATGAGAAGGTGAATGCACTTACAGACTCCCCTGCAATACATCTCGGGCAGGGCTGGGCGGAGCTCCTTCCACTGGTCGGAGGGACCTGGTTGACAAATCAGAGCCATGGATCAGAATGACAGTTATTTACACCGTTTACTAGAATATGTAAATGGGTTCCCAGCTGGTTTGCAGGAACAGGGACCTACCCCCGCACTTGGTGGCCCCTGGCCGCTGGCTGGCCTCGGCGCAGAGAGGCGGCCTCCGGGCTGCGCCTCCAGCTCCCGGCGGCCCCAGGGCAGCAGGGCGCCGGCCTTCGCCTGGGGACAGCCCCGCTCCTGCACCGCTGCTTCCAAGCTCCTGCACACCCGCTTCTGAAACGAACAAAATTTCACTCGAGATGGCCTCGTAAAGCACACGACGCTAATTACATTCGCCTTCTGAAAACTTGAGCTGCAAATACAGACCCCGTGGAGCCGGGAAAGTTTATAGGACATTTGAGGAGATGACTTTAAACTTTATCTTCAGGAATAACCACCACCAACTACATTAAACCTCATTATTTCCTAACTTGTCTGCTATTTACTTAGTTTTACAGATTTAAAACAGTCATTTTAACAATTGGAGCAGAAAATCTTGTCATAAACTATTGTGACTGGTTTATTGATATTGCAAATGTACAAAACCCATAAATTTTGTTCAAGAAACTAGTTTTATGCTACACCACATTCTGCTCTTATTAAGTGGCACACTTTCTCAACACAACAGGGATAATCCACACATGAATAATTCTTTCTCTTATGGACACCAAAGACGCAGTTAATTTTATTTCAAAGGCTACACACACAGCCTTAACTGATAACCTTTGGGAAAGTTAGCATTTGGTTTCTGCTTCCACTTCAGCGAAAGGTAAACTACCAACGCAAGCCCCTGAAGCCGAGGGAAACATTACTCTCAAAGTGCCAAGGCTGTGCGCCGTGAGGGCACCGCTCGCGCTGACGCCGAGTCAGATGGCGTCGCCTCGCCCGGCCCCAGCGGTGTCTCCGGATCCCTGGCAGCCTGCAGGCCCGGCTGCTGGACAGCTCCTGCCGGGACACCCATGGCTACAACTTCCTCAGTCACTTGCAAACCATCATCGTGATCTGTGCCAAGTTATTTATTATCTGTGCTGTTACTTATCTAATATTTTCTAAACTGATGCCTTTTTATTCACTGGATTTACTCAATATAGAAGCTTTACCTCATAGGTTTAGGCTGCTGGTTCTAACTGTTCTTTCTGTAACATGCCTTAAAGCAGACGCGTAGAGATTAAAGTGAAAAACGTTGAACTCTGAGTCCCTTAAGCCACTTGGAGTAATTTCTCGGGGTAAGCGCTTGACCTCTAGGTGGCAGAAGACACGGGTGGGTATACAGTTACCTACTCCTACAGTTCCTCCCAAATGACAGGAAACAAAGCCTGAGAAACTCAAAATTCTGCACCAAACCACACTCTGAGCAAAACCTGAAGACAGAGGATGCCAACATCTGAAAATAAGGCTGGTACGAAGAGAACACCGCCAAAGCTGAGTGTGGGCCCCGGGCTCCCGCCCACCCCACGGAGGCGGGCTCTGTGAGGGGCCACCAACACAGGCCAAGAGCCATCTCCACGGCCGGCAGAGACCACTCCAACACGGAAGAGCTACGGCAGTCCGTGTGGCCCAGAGCACGGACGCAGGGAAGGGATTTCCAAGGCCACACAATTCTAAGGACAGACCCCATTTAAAGAGGCCTCTTCACAACTCACAGCTTCTGGGAGCAAACAGGAGAGAGGAGGGCAAAGTGCCCTTTGACAACTGGTGGTGAAGATAAAAAGAAGAAAAACTGGGAAAATTTCGGGTTCTACAAGTAAAAAGGACCATGATTCAGGAGGCTCACGCCCTCTCATCAGACAGAGACACACACAGACACACATGCGCACGCGCACTCACACACATGCACACACACATGCACAGCGGCTGCACTGACTGGACCAGGTGCCATCAGACCAGGGTCTTGTAGAAAGATGAACACCACTGAAATTCCCTCCTGAAAACCCGCCATGAACCAAAATAAAAACTAGTTCAATACTCTGCAAACATAGCTAAACGTATTCAAGCACTCACTGGAGGAGACGACAATCACCTTGAATTAGAGACGTCAACTAAAGCAGGAAGGGATGAAAACAGGGAGGAAGAAGGAAAGAGGTGGATGAACCCGGAAAGTGATGGGAGGGGAAAAGGAATTACGTCAGAAATGAAGGATAAACTGTAAAGGACCCAACGAGAATTCAAACAAAAATTAATAAGGGGCCTTGGGGAAAGAAGAAACACAACCAAGAGAACGAAAATTACATTTAAAAAAAAAGGGTAAAGGTGGTCAAATACATGGTGAGGAAGAAAGCCAGACTTTGGGTGGTGAGCACAGAACAGAGGTTGCATGATAAAGTCGGACACCAGGAATTGAAACAATGTTATTAGCCACTGTTATCCCAATAAATTTAATCTAAAAAAGAGGCGTGACATGTTAAAACTGGTTTACTGTCAGCTTTCAATAATCCGTGTTAGCACAACCCACAGACAATAGGGTGGTGAAGGCCTGGGGTTGGGGTGGGGGAGGGCTGGAAGGGGTCAATGGGGGAAAAGAGGGACAGATGTAATACTTTCAACAAAAAAACATTTAATTAAAAAGTAATCTGTGTTAAAGGGAAGCAGTGGAAATGCCATGTGCTCCGTGCCACTTTATACGTAGGCGTGGACTGCCCATCAGCGACATCACTCAGCAACGAGCACTCCTGCCATTTCCCTGCCTTTTGAGTGACATCAGACTTGCTGAGAAGGAAAGCCCTGGGCAGGGGTGGGGGATGGGAGGCAGAAGCACTGCCTCCAGCACATGCCCCGCACTCCAGGATGACATCTGGAACCATTTCCGGGTGGGGTCACAGAACAACTGGCACGTGAAGGTCAGCGGACTTGTGAGTATCCATGGTGACAAGCCGAGGCTCTTCGAGGGGCTCAGGTGGCCGAGGAGGCCAGCTCCCTGCCTCTGGCAGGTGAAAGGAGGACCCACGCGGATACCAAGGTGCCGGGTTAAGGTTGGGCTCCCCAGGGAATGGGGGGATCACCGGCTTGATGGCCCTCAGTCAGCTGAGTGGATTAAATTATTCATGTTTCCTGCTATTTACTGTGGATTACTGAGAGCTGACTGCATGAGACTGACCCATACACTTACTTGGCAAATAGTGGGGTCATCGCGGACTGGCCTGGACCACAGGAAGAGGAAGGCTGCAGAGGCATCTCATGGATGCCTGCGTGCGCGGCTCTCCCCCATCGTCCTTCTAGCGAGGCCCTGTCAGCCTTCATAAGGCAGATGGAGATTTACTGCCCGACTGTAAAGACACTCGCACTGTATAAACAAAATTAAAACCCCGCGTCTACACGAAGACTGCATTACTTTACAATAATTGAAGGAGATCAATCGAACAGCAACCTCGCCGGAGAACTGAATCGGGAATGTGATGAAGATACTTGATACGATGCATAAATTAAAACAGAAGGTGTGTATCTTGTTGCCTCGATGATGGAACAGAGCAGACAGGTCTGGGAAAGACAAGCCGCCTGCTCTGAGGACCTGTTTCTTTATTGGAAGTGATGGGGTCCGGTGAGCCGGATGAGCGGACGTGGGGGAGGGGGAGGGCCTACAGGTTTCACATTTGGGCAGAACTGAAATTCAAAGCCTCGGCTTCCGTGCTGATGCGACTGAGCCCGCGTGGCCATCACACTGGAGAGGCTTTCCCCACGAATCTGGGGAGCCAACGAACAGTCCAAGAACAGGGCACGCAGAGCAAGGCCGGTGCCAGCCCTGCTGTGGCTGAACCCGGCGGCTGCCACCTGCAGGAGCCCGTTCTCCCACTCCGCACTAGAGAAGAAGGTGGGGAATGAAGAAAAAAGATACCAGCTTCCTTGCACACTGCGCCAGAGCTCCGTGTGTTCTCTCCAACCAGCACAGCAAGAAGATGCCATGTTCTTAAAAACTAAACACCTTGAATTAAACGTATAGAATATATATGCTAACATGAGTTAAGCATTTCTTCCATGAATTAGAATTCCAAGGTAAATCATTGGAACTCAGTAACGTAGTTAATGGTAAATCTACACACACACACCCTTAACCTTTCAGATTGAAGGTATTTGAGGGTTTTTTACTGACCAATGGCCTTTATTCATTTGCATTATAAATGTGTAATGCTGGCTAATTGAGTCCTAGTTACTAGAAACAGTTTGCTGAGTGAGGATTTTAGTTGAGTTTGGTTTTAATTCTACCACAGTAAGGGAAGTTTACTTTTGCTGATATGGAGTAGCTGATACGGACGTCCATCAGCCCTGAGTTCAGAACCGTTAATGCTGAGGAGAAAGATTAATAAGGCCCTGCAGACCGCCATTTAGAAAGAGAACATGGTTTCCATCAAGCAAAGAACCTTCCTTGATGACACTTTCATTTGGAAAATGACCTTGCACTTGGGAGGTTTGCTCTACAACACAGTGAAATCTGGCACCAAGTCAACTGCAGAGAAGATCAGAAATTAGGAGCCCGCCATCAACTCCCATGCTATCAGGGCACAGAGGACGTCCACCAAGTCGGAACATCGTGACGCTGTGCTCTGTCCAGCTCTGACCATGCCTGAAGACTCAACCTCCTGGGCAGGTCCACACTCTGGACCAATCTAGCCTGGCAAAGAGAGGGACACTGAGAAGGAGACAAGGCAAGCCAGCGGTCCGAAGTAAGAATGCCAACTTCATTCTACGAGAGCGCGTTATCTAGAAGATAAGCAAAGGAGAGCAAAGAAAAACCACTTTTATTTCAGATCACAGTAAAAGGACAAAAATGCACATACTATATTTATCGGGGAGCAATCTTAGGCTTGCAATATTTATCAAGTACAAAATAAATGTTATATTCCTGATTAAAATTGAGAATCCTAAGGAAAGCGGGTATACAAATTTACTTACAACAGGTAGGACCTAATAAACATCCCTTCCCATCATAAAAAAACTACGGATTCCGGCGTTTCCCTATTTGTTATCTCATTTGAGCCTCACAATCCTCCACTCCATTAGCAGGACCTGTCCGTTCTTCCTCCACAATATTCTGTGGTCTACTCCCGCCATCTCACCGGCCTCTGGCCAAGCCTCTGTCGCCTCCCTGACCTATGTACTCAACCCATACCTTCGTTCTGACCACCACCCCTTTCCGTTCCCACAGAGCAGCCAGAGGAAGCTCTTAAAATGTCAGTATATGTCACTTGACTACTCACTCCCCAGTCTGGATCGTGAGCACTGAGTGATGAGCTGGTGCTGACCTCACAGAAGGGGACAGCACTGGTGGGGGAGGGGGAAGGCAGAGCTGAGACAGAAGGAGCTGGCCTCTCTGGGTGTCTTACATATTTTATTGATTTTTTACAGAGAGGAAGGGAGAGGGCTAGAGAGCTAGAAACATGAGCAACATCCATCAGTTGCCTACTGCCCCCGCCCCCAACTGGTGATGTGCACGCAACCAAGGTGCATGCCCTTTACCAGAATCCAACCCCAGGACCCTTCAGTCCCCAGGCTCACGCTCTATCCACCGAGCCACACCAGTCGGGGCTCCCTGGGTGTCCCTGATCTGCGCAGCAGCAGCATGAGACCTGTATGTGGGGTACCCGTGTCCCACTACCCTGGACTGCTCGCCTCTACACTGTTGAGAGAATCCATCCAACGTGTTCAAGCCAACGTGGTACGAAGTCGCTCTATTACAGAAGCTACACCTGGGCCCTAGAAACGTGGTCCCTGGAAGTGGGGTGTGGCTGTGACGTCAGTGATGTGGCCTCGCGATCCGGCAGTGAGGGGGTGGAGGAAACAGAGGCTGCGGGGTAGGAAGGTAAGCCACTTATCCTGCTGTGGGAAACTCGGAAAACGCGCTGCCCGCGTCACCTCGGGGAGGTCCAGGAGAAGCGGACGGAAAAAGGCCGGCGCTGGGTGTGCAGGTGGCGGGCCCACGCTCCGGGGCAGACCCGCGACATCGCCCAGGTGGAGAGGAGCCAGCAGGCCGCGGACAGAGGCCAGAGGCGGGGGATGCCAGTGCTGCCCTCTCCGATCACACGGACTTGTTTCCGCCCCCGGAAAGGGGAGGCGCCTTCCCGCGTCCTGCGCTGGTTTCCCTCCCAGCCTCGCAGCGACCTGGCCACGCACCCACGCCATCGCCTCCCACCCGGTTCTCCCCGGTCAGGGCCCTCGACCCAGGCGGGACTGCCCCGTCTGCCCACCAGCTCTCCTGCCACGCCAGCCCAGCGCCGGCACGTGGAGGCGGGCGCAGGAACGCCATCCCCGGCCCCGACGCCGAGTCCTCGCGCCTTGCAGGGAGGCCGCGCACCTACGGGGACACTGGGCTCGCAGTTCCCGACAGCTGTGCGGGCCTGGCGGCGAACGAGTCCCGATTTCTGCGCAGGCGCGGCAGGAGGGAGGGCCCCGCCCACCCCAGGCCCCGCCCACCTCCGGCCCCGCCCCAACAGGTGCGCGCGGGCAGCCGCCAGCCAGGCCTCCTCACAGAAGGGGCCGCCAGGAGACGCGAAGCCCACTGAGGGCCAGCCCGGGGATACCGCCTGCCCGTTCCCAACGCCCAGGCCCCCGGGGGCTCACCGCGTCTCCCGGAACCTGCAACTCCTCCGGCCTCCGCCGACGCCACCGGCCCAGCGCCAGGGCGTCCATGCGACCCACCGGCCCGAGTCCGCGGGACTATCTATCATCTCCACCGGAGGCCGGCGCCCCGCCCACGCCGCCGCGGCCAAGCCCTCTACCTCCACGTGTCCCGAGGGAGCCAATGAGAAATGGGGGCGGGGATCCGCCGGACCACTGGAGTCCCGCCGGGCGATCGCTTCAGGCAGGAGTAGCGGAGACCAGAGTCTTCTGGACTTAAGGGACGCCTGTCCCAGGCCGTTATTTTGCAACGAGGGCCGGCCTGTCGCTTCTACAATCGCTGAATCGGTCGTGAAGGTCGGAAGAACTTAATTTTTTAAGGGACCCACCACGCTTCGACTGCAGACCTTGGAACGGAGGGAGGAGCGCCCGCCTTCTCGCCCTCGTAATTGGCCACCTTCGTGGCTGGTTAGCTGATAGAAGGCGCAGTGAGCCAATCAGAACGGGGCGAGACCGCGGGGGTTTCTGGGAATTGTAGTCCTAGTAAGGCGGCCTCACTTCCTGGCAGAAGCTGGCAAGGACAATTGCGCGGCGGCTCCACGGTCTCCAGCCGCGTTTGACCAGGTGCACGGTGGCTTCCCGTCCCCTTGGATTGTGCACAAGGAGAAACCGAGGCCTCTCCGCCCGACCCTCGGGAGTGGGGTTCCGGCTGTGTGCATGGTGAGCTGGGGTACCCAGGTGTCTGGTTTTGGAAAACAGTGCTGAGCTACACCACATCCTTCTGAATACACCTACTGTAGGTCGTGCTATAGGAAAGTTATTCGTGACACTTGTTAAAAATGGTAAGGCAGACTTTCCCCGGGGGACCATCATGACAGGTGTTGGGGTTCGCAGTAGGGAGACAGAGTGGGCTCTCAACTCTGGCTTCCAAACAAATGGAAATTTATACCCTGTTTATTGAATTCTTAATATCTTAAATTTTAAAAAACGTTAAAAATAATAAAATGATAGTTAACGTGCTCGTTATTTAAACGTTAAATACATTAACTGGTGGAAGAAAAAGGGAGACTTCCATGACAGTGAAGTCTTGCATAAAACACAGTCAACAAAAAGGGGACAAAGGCAATACTTTCAACAATAAAGATAAATTTTTGAAAAAACCAGCGTCAACAAAAGAGAAAAATACTTAAAGTGAATACTTAAAAATCTGAAACTTTTATGCATCAAAGGTGGTAATATAGATGGCAAATAAACACATGAGAATATGGCCAACATCATTAATTATTAGGGAGATGCGAATCAAAACCACAATGAGATACTTCATACCCATTAGGAGGGTTGTAATAAAAAAAGCTATTATCGTTGGGTAGGATGGGAAGAAGTTGGACTCCTGGAGCATTGGTGGTGGGAATGTGGAATGTTGCAGCCACTACTAAAAGCAGTATGACAGCACCTCAAAAATTTTTTTAAAAAAGTTACATGATTCCAAAATTCCACTTTTCAGTATAATTGAAAGCCGTGATTAGAATACCTATGTTCAAAACAGTACTATTCATAATAGCGGAAAGGTAGGAATCCATAGATGGGTAAATGGATAAACAAAATGTGGTAGATACAGACCATGGAATATTATTCAGCCTAAAAAGGAAGGAAATTCTGAAACCAGCTGCATTATGCTAAGTGAAATGCGCTGGTCACGAATGGACAAACAATGTAATTCCACTATTTGAAGTACTGGAATAGACAGACAACAGAATGGTCTCTCTCCATGGATAGACTTCTCAGAGGGCTGAAGGGAGGGGGCAGAGGACCTATTGTTTAACCGGGACAGAGTCTCAGTTTAGAAAGTGCAAAGGGTTATGGACATGGAGGGGATGATGGTTGACAAAAAGGTGGATGTGCTTAATGCTACTGAGCTATACGCTGAGGAAGGATTAAAACGATCCCCGGTATGCTATGTGTGCTTTCCCACAATAAAGACATACCTGTTACAAGTCGCTTACGCGTGCACCACTTCCCGCCGCCTTGCACACCACCTTCAGGGGAAGTGGCTCAGGAGGAAGGTGACCTGAGTTCCAGTTTCCCCCTGCGGACTTCCAGCTCCAGGCAAGGTGCTTCACCTGGCAGTCCCCACCCCTGGGTGGCAAATTGGGGTGCTGATAAGAGGTCTACCTCAAGGGGGCGCTCTGGGTTCTCAGTGAGCCGTCTGGGCAGCGGTGAGCCTGCCATCCAGGACACAGTCAGCTCCCACTCATTGTCCCTCCTGTGACTACCTCCAGTCTCTCCCAGCTGAGCACAGGACCAGTCAGAGTTCACAAAGGGTCAGCAGGGATTTCATTTGCACTTAACTTAGGGTGTGTGCTGGGCGGTGTTGACCTCTGAGTCTCAGTTCCCTCCTCTGTAAATAGGAATACAACAGCCTGCTCCTACTGCCTGCCTTCCAGGGAAGTCCACACTTCAAGGAGTATGCCCTGACTGGTTTGGCTCAGTGGATAGAGCGTCGGCTTGCGGACACAGGGGTCCCAGTAGGGGGTGTGCAGGAGGCAGCTGATCTATGTTTCTAGCTTTCTATCTCTCTCCCCTCCTCTCTGTAAAAAATCAATAAAAAATATTTTTTTAAAAAAAAACTTTAAGGACTAACTATGAATTACCTTTAATAAGTGGCTCAGCTCCTAGCCAAGGGAACCCATGTGTGTGTGGTGGGGGTAGGATTGAGGTTTTTTAAAGTATATTTTTTATTGATTTCAGAAGGGAAGGGAGAGGGGGAGAGAGATGGAAACATCAATTTTATTAATATGTATATTTTTTATTACATAAAGTATTACAAAGATTAGTACATATATGTCTTTTTCCCCCCTCCCCTTTCCCCCAGTGTTTTGTGTCCATTGGTTATGCTTAAATGCATGCATAAAAGTCCTTTGGTTGATCTATTATCCACCCCCCGACCCTCCCTGTCCTTGTTGCTGTAATTTGACAGTCTGTTTGATGCTGCTCTGCCTCTGTATCTATTTTTGTTCACCAGTTTATAATGGTTATTATTATCCATAGATGAGTGAGGACAGTTGGTATTTTTCTTTCATTGACTGGCTTGTTTCACTTAACATTATGCTCTCCAGTTCCATCTATGCTGCTGCAAATGATAAGAACTCCTTCATTTTTACAGCAGCGTAGTATTCCATTGTGTAGATGTACCACTCTTTTTTAATCCATTCATCTGCTAATGGACACTTAGGCTGATTCCAAATCTTAGCTATGGTAAATTGTGCTGCTATGAATATAGGGGTGCATATATCATTTCTGATTGGTGTTTCTGGTTTCCTGGGATATATTCCTAGAAGTGGGATCACTGGGTCAAATGGCAGTTGCATTTTAGTTTTTTGAGGAAACACCATACTGTTCTCCACAGTGGCTGCACCAGTCTGCATTCCCACCAACAGTGAATGAGGGTTTGTTTTTCTCCGCATCCTCTCCAGCACTTATCCTTTGTTGATTTGTTGATGATAGCCATCTGACAGGTGTGAGATGGTACCTCATGGTTGCTTTGATTTGCATCTCTCGGATGACAAGTGACTTTGAGCATGTTTTCATATGTCTCTCAGCCTTATTTATGTCCTCTTTCGAAAAGTGTCTATTTAGGTCCGTTGCCCATTTTTTTTGATTGGGTTGTTTTTCTTCCTTTTGTTAAGTTGTATGAGTTCCCTGTAAATGTTGGAGATTAAACCTTTATCAGAGATAACATTGGCAAATATATTATCCCATGCAGTGGGTTTTCTTGTTGTTTTGTTGATGGTTTCTTTTGCCGTGAAGAAGCTTTTTATTTTGATGTAGTCCCATTTGTTTATTGTCCCTTTAGCTTCCATTGCCCTGGGAGCTGCGTCAGTGAAGAAATTCTTTCGGCATATGTCTGAGATTTTGCTACCTGTGGAATCCTCTAGTATTTTTATGGTTTCCTTTCTTACGTTTAAGTCCTTTATCCATTTTGAGTTTATTTTTGTGTATGGTGTAAGTTGGTGGTCTAGTTTCATTTTTTTGCATGTGTCTGACCAAATTTCCCAGCACCATTTATTGAAGAGACTGTTTTGGCTCCACTGTATGGTCTTTCCTCCTTTGTCAAATATTAATTGAGCATAGTGGTTCGAGTCAATTTCTGGGTTCTCTATTCTATTCCATTGGTCTATATGTCTGTTCTTGTGCCAGTACCAAGCAGATTTGAGAACAGTGGCTTTGTAATACAGCTTGATATCTGGAATTGAGATCCCTCCTGCTTTGTTCTTCTTTCACAGGATCGCCGCAGCTATTCAGGGCTTTTTTTTTTTTTATTCCAGATGAATTTTTGCAGAGTTCTTTCTAGATCTGTGAAATATGCTGTTGGTATTTTAATGGGGAGTGCATTGAATCTATAGATTGCTTTGGGTAGTATGGACATTTTGATGATGTTGATTCTACCAATCCATGAACACGGAATGTTCTTCCATCTGTTTATGTCTTCCTCTATCGCTTTTTTCAGTGTAATGTAGTTTTCCGAGGATAGGTCTTCTGCATCCTTGGTTAAGCTTATTCCTAGGTATCTTAATTTTTTGGTGCAATGGTAAATGGGATTGCTTTTTAAATTTCTCTTTCTGTAAGTTCACTATTGGCATATAAAAATGCCATAGATTTCTTGGCATTAATTTTGTATCTTGCTACATTACCATATTCATTTATTAGGTCTAATAATTTTTTGATAGAGTCTTTCGGGTTTTCTAAGTACAGTACCATGTCATCTGTGAATAATGACAATTTTACTTCTTCTTTTCCAATTTGGATGCCTTTTATTTCTTCTTCTTGCCTGATCACATTGGCTAGCACTTCCAGTACTATGTTGAACAGGAGTGGCGAAAGTGGGCATCCCTGTCTTGTCCCTGTTCTTAAGGGAAATGGTTTTAGTTTTTGCCCATTGGGTATGATATTGGCTGTGGGTTTGTCATATAAGGCTTTTATTATGTTGAGGTATGATCCCTCTATTCCCACTTTGCTGAGAGTTTTTATCAAGAAAGGGTGTTGGATTTTGTCAAATGCCTTTTCTGCATCAATCGATATGATTATGTGATTTTTGTCCCTCAATTTGTTTATGTGATGTATCACATTTATTGATTTGCAGATATTGTACCAGCCATGCATTCCTGGAATAAATCCCACTTGGTCATGGTGTATGATCTTTCTAATGTAATGCTGGATCCGGTTTGCTAGAATTTTGTTGAGGATTTTAGCATCTATGTTCATCAGGGATATTGGCCTGTAATTCTCTTTCTTTGTGGTGTCTTTATCTGGTTTTGGTATTAGGGTAATGCTGGCTTCATAAAAAGAGCTTGGAAGTATACCTTCATCTTGAATTTTTTGGAATAGTCTGAGAAGAATTGGCTTTAGTTCTTCTTTGAATGTTCTGTAAAACTCCCCTGTGAAGCCATCTGGCTCAGGGCTTTTGTTTGCTGGAAGCTTTTGGATGACTGTTTCAATTTCATCAGTAGTTATTGGCCTATTCAGGTTTTTGATTCTTCCTGATTGAGTTTTGGAAGCTTGTATTTTTCTAGGAATGTGTCCATTTCATCGAGGTTGTCCAGTTTGTTGGAGTAGAGTTGTTCGTAGTATTTTTTGACAATCCTTTGTATATCAGTAGGGTCAGTTGTTATTTCACTTCTTTCATTTCTGATTTTGTTTATTAGGGTCCTCTCTCTTCGTTTCTTAGTGACTCTGGTTAGGGGCTTCATCAATCTGGTTAATTCTTTCAAAGAACCAGCTCTTGGTTTCGTTGATCTTTTGTATTTTTATTTTTTTTTTGTCTCTATGTCGTTTATTTCTGCTCTGATCTTTATTATTTCCTTCCTTCTGGATACTGTGGGCTTTTCTTGCTGCTCTCTTTCTAACTCTTTGAGTTGTAGAGTTAGGTCATTTATTACCAGTTTCTCTTGTTTTTTGAGGTAGGCCTGTAGAGCTATGAACTTCCCTCTCAGGACTGCTTTCATTGTGTCCCATAGATTTTGGGTTGTTGTGTTTTCATTGTCATTTGCAGAAGCATCAATGTTGAGAGAGAATCATTGATTGGCTGCCTCCAGCTCACGCCTCACTAGGGATGGAGCCGGGCATGCACCCTGACTGGGAATTGAACCATGAGCTCCTGGCTCATAGTTTGTCACTCAACCACCAAGCCATACTGCCTGGGCAAGTGAGTAACAGTTTTCATTCAATTGTTGCAAAGCCATTCTATTCTTCCACTGGCTTAACCTTCCCCACTTTCAATCTTTAATGACTTCTTTAAAAAATTACTGTCCTCTTACCACGTTTGGGATGTAAAACAGGTGGTACTTAGGGCAAGGCCAGTGAATGACAAGTTCAGCATTTAGCTGTGTGGCATCTGCTCCAGCCAGGGCCTGGGGAGGCCTTCAAAGGGTGTCCCACCCTCCAGCTGCTGTCCCCTAAAGACAGCTAATATGGCACTCGTCCACCTCTTGTCTTTATTCATATCACAGTGTTACTGCAGAATGGCTGATCAGGGTTGTCTTGGGCCCATACTTGGCCCTCACCTTCTGCCTCAGTGATCAGCTTTGCAGCGCACAGGTAACCTGTCCGGTCCACTCTGGGCAGACATGTATCTATCTCGGAGGACCGGATCTGCAGGACACCTGTCTCTATGAGGTCAGCACACATCTGTTTGCTGAGGGTCATGGTTTTGTTCCAGTGGCATCTTCGCTCAGGTTTCTTGTTTGTTTTTTTAATGTATGACAAGACTCAGTACAAGATTTTCCTAGATGCAGTCCTTATAATGACCTAGACATACTTCTTTCAGGCAGAAAACAGTAACTCACTGCTTTTCAGCTTTCTAAACAATACCTCTGTGGAGGCCTTTGGGATCTGAGCCAGTGCCCTAAATTGTACCCCGATGACACATGTGTGCTCTTCAGGGATGACCATAAATAGAGGATTGTTTACTATTGAAAGACGGACTGGTGCGCAAGTGAGATTTACACGAGACCAGGCGGTGGACGTGCCTGCTCCATTCACTCATGTAGATATTTGCTGGGCGCGTAGGGGGGGATTTTTAATCGGTCAGGTTGCATTTTCTTCACAGGTGCTGTGGGTGAGTAAAAATATCACAAAACCACAAATGTGTCTCCCAAACATCATAGCCTTAGGTTTGACTGGAAAGTATTAATTGTGCCTCATTTGAACTCGTCCCTGCGTCTGCTCTGTTGGTGACGTTCCCTGTGTGTCACACATGGTGTGCTCTCTGTGCTGTGCTGTGTTTCAACAAGAGATTACATTTTAGCATGTTTTATATTTCATCCTAAATTTTTTTTTTAATTTTCAAGTGTATGAAGTCACATCGGTTATGTTTGATAACCCACTGTTGCATGGATTTTCCCATAAATTAGAGGGTGTTGTGCCTCTCAGCTCTCACACCATAGTACGGAGAAACCCCCAGAACGTGGAAATATGACGGATGTCGCATTAGCGTGTGGCTTGGCAATAATAAGGATTATAAATGACTCAGTAGGCACAGAGAACTGGGGACACTTGCCAGGAAGAAAGAAACGGCATGCATGCTCTCTTTATGGGCAGCCCAAAGAAGGCACCAGAAAGATATATTACTTTCACCTGCTTTGTATTTCTAAGGGGGTTTTATTAACCCCTCTTTATCAATCGAAATAAATTGATTGCCAGTGAATGCAATATTTTCTGACTCTGAAATTATAAAACAGAAGCGAAGACCGCAAACTGGCGTATTTCACCTCCTGGTAAATGAGGGACAAACTCCTTCTGAGAGGCTGCTAGATAGTGTTAAAGATTTCTGTGGCGGTTCCTTAAGAGAGGATGTTTCCTTTAAAGCCAGCAGCGGGCCTTGGGAAGTCTGGAACCGGCTTTATCCTGCTGTGCTAGTGGCCAGGTATCCAGAACACTGCTGTTTAATATTCATGCCTCATCATAAAAGGCCATATTTCTGTAGGTAAATACATTTATGGCTAATAACTCGGCTCTGAGTAGGGAATGATATAATAACCTGCTTCAAGGAGAGAGGGAGCCGGGTGGCCTGGAATCCCTTGACAAGTGCCGCCCGAAGCCACTTCCAGCGGCGACACAGTGATGGCAAACGTGTGGCAACGAGAAAATAAACAATTCTTCCAAGCGGTGAGAGCCTCCTTTCCGGTCCTCTCATCATTGATGTTTCTATCTCTCCCTCTCCCTTCCTCTCTAAATCAATAAAAAATGTTTTTTCATTCAAAAAAAAAAAAAAAAAAAGGAATTCCTTCTGACTTTACAAGCATTCTTGTTTGTGGCACCAAGGCAAGCTCACCTCCGCCCTTCGTTTGCCAAACTGGAAACAATTACAAGTAAGAGCAGAAGATTAACTCCCTGTGGACTTGAAGAACAAATATACACAGACACACGTGGGCGCGCACACCGCCGCGTTTTCAGGTAAAAGGTGATGGGGTGCCCCCATCCCAGCGTGTCCCCGACTCTGCATCTGGGGTGACCACAGGGGGAACTGGCCCTTGGGGTAAACAAGGGTGCGCGCGGAGGTGAATGTTCAAGTGACAACATGCACAGCCCCTCCTGCTCTAACCCACACCCCCTCCCCCCGCCCCCTCTTCCGTGCCAACGTGGTGTTCACAGCACAGACTTGGGACTGCCCTGCGCGTGGGAACGAGAGGCGGGTGAGCAGCGTCTGCAGAGGCGGCACCAGGCTGTGTAGACTGAATCTCGGCCTCTCCAGGCTGAAAAGAGAGCATGCAACAAAGAAGGCTCCTGCAGCCTGGAGGGGCGCGGATGCCACCTGCAGCCCGGAGATGGGCTCTGCACCCGCCCTGCCGCCTCCTGGCTGCGGGAGAGAGGAGATGAGGATGTAGGTCAGGGGTGGGAAAAGGGCAGTCGGCTCTCTGGATGAATTCTTTCCTGATGAATTGTAAACAGTTACTAACATGTTTAAAATTCACTTTGGCTAAAGAGTTTTTGGAGACGGCAGCAGTGAGATGAAGGCCTGTGAGCCACATTTCTTAGAAGCTGATTTCTTCTAGAGAGCACCTGATGGGGGGGCGGGGGGTGGTCACGTCTCCCCCCACCCCTCCCCATCTATACGACCCCAAAACATCTAACCCAACACGACAGGTCAGTGGGTACCTGCTTGTCCAGGTTGTTTTATCTTCTTAGAGGATAGCACACCTCTGAGAAGAAATGAAATGTCTTTTTATTGGCGGAGTCAAGATGAAGTATGTCTTGAGATCTGTTTTACAAATAACCTGGCACATAAATTGTCCATTCCTGCTTCAGGATCTTTGTCACGTTTGAGGAGCTGTCAGAGGTCCCTAATAAACATGAGCCTTATTTAGTTTACTGGATATGTAATTCTTCTTTTCTTTGAACATAATAATTTTTTTTCAAGCAAGTACAGCAAAAATACAACCAATAAAAATCTAGCTATGACAGCATAAACCACCTTTATAGCCAGCATATACATGGAGTCCTCCCAATAAAAGCCGTTCCAGGTAAGAAAGACAACAGAGGAAATTGGCTGACTTGTGTCAGGATCAAGTTCCCGGCCCCTAAGGGTTGACAGAGGAGCCCTCACAGCCCTCCCACTTCCCTAACCAGGCTCTCGGGGCGACAGTTGCATCATCCTTGTCGCCAGGCTGGCCCTGGGGCTGAGGAGAAGAGCTGGTCTCAAGGTTGAACCCACCACACTTTTTTTCCCCTAAATCTGTTTTTATTGATTTCAGAGAGGAAGGGTGAGAGAGAGAAGGATAGAAACATCGATTATGAGAGAGAATCGTTGATTGGTTGCCTCCTGCACACCCCCCAATGGGGATGGAGCCCACAACCTTGGGCATGTGCGCTGACTGGGAATTGAACTGTGACCTCCTGGTTCATAGGTTGAGGCTCAACCACTGAGGCACGCCTGGCCGGGCTCTCATCATATTTTGTGAGCTGCCCCTTGCCAAGGCCCATTCTTGGAGCCACCCACGCTGACGGACAGTGGAGGGTGCGTGAGGGCAGGACACAGACTGCCTACCTCTTGGCTCCCCTGTTCTGCATCCCAGGTAGGTGGTCCCCCAGTGAAGGAGGTGCCAGGATTAGTGGCAGGGCGGGGGGTGGGGATGGGCTTTGGAGAGTCTAGTCCAGGGATAATGCTCTGGGATTTGGTCAACCTGTTGAGGCTCATGGGGAGGCAACTTTGTTTGGGCCCTTCCCAGCCACGCACCCAGCAGTGGTCACTGTGCCCCTGGCCATAACCCTGGGCTCCCAGCCGCCTTTGTGGACAGACTGGGGGTGGGGAGCCCCTGATCCCCAGCTGGGGGGTGGGCTCCTCCTGGGGAGCGCTGTTAGCAGGTTCCCTTGTGGTGCTCCTTTGGGCTGTTTATAGTAGCTCCAGAGATGTTATCACAGCTTGAGAACAGAAATTTAAAATATGTCTTCTTCAGGTGCAAATCTACTGTACTTACAGTTTTACTGTTTCTCTGCAGGGGGACCCCATTCATCTTCTAGCGGTGAAATTCCTAAGGAAATTAATTCCCTCCAGTTGGGGCTATTTTCAACTGGTCTTCTGGGGCAGAGTAATTGGAATTTAAGAGTCTCTCTTAAAAAGAAAGGAAACGTTAGCCACTTTACCTGAATAACAACACTTTGCAGTGCCATGCTTTGCCCATTAAAAGTGCCCTCTGTCCGGGCCAGTGTGGCTCAGTGGTTGAAACAGGTTGGATTCACAGTCAGGTTACTGGCTCAATCCCCAGTAGGGAGCGTGCAGGAGGCAGCCGATCCAATATTCTCTCTCGGTCATTGATGTTTCTCTCTCTCTCCCTCTCCCTCGCTCTCTGAAATCAATAAAACTACATGTATTTTTTAAAGTGTTCTCTGAGTTTTTCCCTCCTTAACCCCGTGTCTCTCAGCCCTTCTGGGTGGGGTTTACAAAGCTCCCACCGGCCGGGAACTCAATGCCAAGTCCTCATCCCCAATGACCGCTGTTCCTCTCTACTCGGGGCTATAAATGCCCGCCTAGAACTCAGCACTGTGCCCCGCCACAGAGTGCAGAGTGGCACTTGGTTGGCTACAGGAATGAATGGTTCTTGGTCAGAACCTGGGACCCTTCAACACTTCCTTGCCCACGAAGGAACAGTAATAGCTGTCGTTACCAGGGAGAATAATCAATCACACACATACTCCTGTTTTAATGAGGTCAATTCACAGCCCCGGCAGTCCTGTCTGGAGCTTCGCTCTGCCAGCCCGGGACTTCAGCCCCAAGGACCCAGAGCCCAGCTTTCCAGGTCCTCATGCTCCCGGTGCTTGAGTGGCACATAGCACCCAGAGAACTAACTGTCCCACCCTCCTCAGGGCTGCGCTGCTGACTGGGGAAAGCTGTGCCTGGTTCCTGACCAAGAGGGTCCTGGGAGCCCAGGGCACGAAGACGAAGTGTCAGGTCCCTAGCCCAGAATAGGGACTAGGACGTGGCCCAATGATGCTGACATGGCGTCAGCAGAATGTCAGTGGTGAACCCACGTTGGAGACAAAGCCGAAATCAGCCCGGGGACCTTGCTTTGCTGTGTTTTTGAACTTCTGAGCAGTAACAGGGGCATTCCAGAGTATTCTTTAACAGGCCAAACCAGGTGGGTATAATGGGAGTTTTTCCTTCCGGGCCCAGATGAGCTGAGAGAGAGTGCTATGCTCTCCAGTGTATCAGCAGCAAGCAAATGGCACTAAGATGGATATAATGTAAAGACAGAGGTTCAATCCCCTATTTTCATATTCTCCTAACATTGGGCACATCCTTTGGAAGACCTTTTTATTTTGTTTGTTTTTTAATGTTGATCCTCACTCGAAGATATTTCTTCCATTGCTTTTCAGAAAGAGTGGAAAGGAGGGGGGAGGGGAGAGAAAGAGAAACATCAACGTGAGAGACACATGAACTGATTACCTCCCACACGCAATCAGTCGATGTGTGCAGTCAGGTGCTCTAACCACGGGGCCAGGCTGAAGACCTTTTTAAATGCTATATTCAGTTACATATACTTACGTATTTTATTTACATGTAGTTCTGCTGCAAAATGGTTATTGGCATATAATCCTGTTTTGCAACATGCTGTTTTCCCCTCTCTGACTGCATTTTTTCCATGGTTATCTCTACGTTTTATTTACTTTATTTTTTTTTAAAGTAACCTTTTGTCCCTGGCTGGGTAGCCCAGTTGGCTAGAATAAACCAAGGTTGGGGGTTTGATATCTGGTTGGGGCACATACAAAAATCAACCAATGAACCCTAACCAGTTTGGCTCAGTGGATAGTGTCTGCAGACTGAAGGGTCCCAGGTTCGATTCTAGTCAAGGGCATGTACCTTGGTTCTGGGCGCATCCCCAATCGGGGATGTGCAGAAGGCAGCTGATCAATGTTTCTAACTATCCCTCTCTGTAAAAAATCAATTAAAAATATATATAAAGAATCAACCAATGAATGCATAAGTGGAACAATCAATCGATGTTTCCCTCTCAAATCAATTTTTAAAAATTAACCTTTTTAAAATTTTAAAGTAATTGTAGTCACATGCAGGTGCAAGAGGTGACACAGAGAGATCCTGGGTACGCCTTCTCCGAAGACATCTTGCAAACTGGGGTGCAGTTTCACAACCAGGGTGCTGACACTCCTACTGTTGGCCCTTCTTGTCCAGAACCCGTCCCCCCCCCGCCCCCGTTTTCCTCGAACATGTATGCATTTGCTTCCACGTTTAAACTTATCACATGTTGAGGCTTGTGTATCTAGCATCAGTCAGAACACAAAACAGTTCCACATCGCCCTCCTGTTGCATTACAATTACTGTAATTTACCGTTTTCAGTAACATCTACTTTTCAGAGCGAGGCATAGCTAGAACAGCTCCCAAAGGCCACTTTCGGTCACTGCACCCTTGGGTGCAGGGGGCCGGACACGCGGTGGCGCGGGTTAGGGTCCCCCAAGCCCTCGTTCGCAGTCCGTGGTCAGTGCTGAGCTTCCAAGAGGGGGGCACCCGCCCTTTTCCTGACCGCTGGCGCCCGCCCTGCCTCGGCGCAGGCTCGGGTTGAGATTTAGATGGAGATTTCGGCGTATCGCGTGCCATAGGTGCGAGCGACGGCACTCACGCTCGCATCACGCGCACTCCCCTCCCCGCCCATAGCGCCCCCCGCAGCTGCCCCGGGTCCGGCCGCGCAGGGCGGCCGTAAGCCCCGCCCCCCGTGACCCGCCCCCCGTGGCGCCTGCGCAGACCTTGGACGGGGGCGGGGCCTGGGCGGAGCCTGCGCGCGAGCCGCCGCAGGCCACGCCCCCGCCGCGCTCGATTGCTCCTGTCTGGCGGCGGCAGCATGGCGGCGGGGGCGGTTGGGGCGGCGGCGGCGGCGGCGGCGGCGCTGGTGGAGGTCGGCTCACGCCAGCAGTTTGAGGAGCTGCTGCACCTCAAAGCCAAGTGAGCGGGGCAACGGGCGGCGGGGGTGAGAGTAGCGGCCGCGGCGGGCCGCACGGCTCGGCCCGGCCTGGGCGGAGTGGCGGGCGCGGCCCCCGGGCCATAGCTCCCGCCGCCGGCCGAGGAGCGGGGCCCGACCCCAGATCCTGGGCCAGACCCCGGCCCGCCGGGGTCTCGCAGGCCCGGGTCCCCACCTGCTCGCCCGACCCCGGACCTCGGACCCCGGACCCCGGACGCGGCGACGCGGGGACCGAGCCGGGATCGGAGGGGCGCGGAGACCCCTTCGGCGGCGGCGCCCGCGGCGAGGGGAGGCCTGCGGGGTCCGGGCTGCGGGCGTGCCTGCCGCCCTTGGGAAGGACGCTCCAGGGCTGCCCCGAGGCCACGCTGGGGACGGCTGGGGACCCATCCGGGGCTGGCGGGTGCGCTCGCGGGCCCCTGGCGATGCTGCCCCGGCCTGGGAGGCTGCAGGGTCCTCCGTCCCAGGCCGGGAGCTTCCGGGCGGGGAGGCGGCGGGTGGCGGGGGAGCCCCGGGCGAGCTCGGGCCCGGCCTGCGTGTCCTCACCGCGAGCCGGCCTGGCCGGGGCCCCGCTCAGCGACGGGGGCTGGAGGCGAGGTGACTTGGGAGCCTGAGTGCGGCTCGCCGGCAAGAGATGCCCTGGACTGGCCCACGGGCAGCGGTCTTGGGCTTGGCCGTGCGGCTCAGGTCGGCACCGTCCGCTGCGCCGAAAGGTTGCTGGTCTGACCCACGGTCAGGGCGCTCGCAGGGCAGGGCGGCACCCCCGGCTGCAGGGCCGTGCAGGAGGCAGCCGACACATGTGCCCATCCGTGTTGTGCCCTTACTTGGGTGTTTCTCTTTCTCCCTCTCCCTGCCTCTCTCTCTCTCTCTCTCTCTCTCTCTCTCTCAAAATCAATAAAAATATTTTAAAAAAAGGTTTGGTGCCCTGGCCGGTGTGGTTCAGTGGATAGAGCGTCGGCCTGTGGACTGAAGGGTCCCAGGTTCGATCCCGGTCAAGGGTATGTACCTTGGTTGCGGGCACATCCCCAGGGGGGAGTGTGCAGGAGGCAGCTGATCGATGTTTCTCTCTCATCGATGTTTCTAACTCTGTTTATCCCTCTCCCTTCCTCTCTGTGAAAAATCAATAAACTATATTAAAAAAGAGGTTTGGTAACCTATTTTAATTTCGAAAAAATATAATCATATCCCATGTAAAAGATTCTTTGACATATTTAACATATAATCTTAATGGATAATCTTAATGGCTTTATTGTGCTATATGACTATTAGAAAACCATATTGTTGGACCATATATGTGCATATATACATACATATTTGTATGTTAATCCTTATCTGAGGATATTTTTTCCATTGCTTTTCAGGGAGAGAGGGAGGGAGGGAGAGAGGGGACTTTGATGTGAGAGACACATTGATTGGCTGTCACCCGAGCCCTCCTGGACCGTGGGCAGAGAGTGAACCCGCAACCCAGGTACATGCCCTTGACCGGGAATTGAGCCCGAGAGAGCAAGGGCCCACGCTCTGGCTACCCAGGGACACCAGCTGGGGCTGGGCAATATGTTTTACAATTACTTGCTATGTGAAATTGCAGGGAAGTATTTGTGTACATACACCTTTGTCTCTTTAATTGTGTTCTTAGGATAGAGACTTGAAAGTGTAAGACATTTCTGAGAGGTTCCAGTTTACTTTTAACCAGCAGGATGTTTCACTTTATCCTTTTTTACCATCGAACTAGAGGCCCGACGCACCAAAATCATGCAAGGGTAAGCTTTCCTTCCCTTGGCTGCCAGCATGGGATTCCCTGTGGCCGCAGGCAGGCACCTGTACCAGGGCTTCCCTCAGCCCTGGCTTTGTCCGGAAGCTCCTCTGGTCTAATTAGCATATTACTCTTTTATTAGCATATTACTCTTTTATTATTATAGATATTATGATCTTAAAATGTTTTTTCAACTTAGTAAAAAGTTGAGGTATTAACTTACTATGATGAAATGCCCGGATCTTATTAGGTGCGATGAATTTGGCAATTGAGTGGATACACACAAGTAACCATCACTTAAACAAGGACGGGGAGCCCTGGAAGTGGACTCTGCCGAGCGGAGTCACACAGCTCCCCGTCCTTGTGCCTTGTTCTGCTCAGTATGGTTCTGAGGTTCCTCCATGTTGTTGAATGTCTCTCTAGCTGGTTCTTTTTTATTGCTGAGTGGTATTCCATTGTATGAATTTTACAGGTTCTCCCATTTGTGCACTTGGAGTTATTTCCAGGGTTTGGCCTTGTCCAAGGCTACTATGAACATTCTTGCATGGGTTTTTGCAGGGGGTTGCTTCTCATCTCACGAGGCCTTAGGTCTTGGGGCCCCCTTATCCTCTGCAGAGGCTCATGTGGGAGGGTTTTGAGGAGCCAGATAGATCACTTCTGGCCTGCACGCCAGCCAGAACGCAGACCCAAACAGCTGCAAGGGTCCCGAACAGCTGCAAGGAAGATGGCACTGCAGCCTAGCTGCTGTCCCAGCGGAAGAGGAAGCAGCGCTGGAGGACACAGTGTCTCTGGCCTGGACCCTGAGGCCTGTACTTGCACATGCCGCTTCCCCCTCTGCGGATGTAAATAATACGCACTGACTAGGGGCCCCTCCCTCCGTGTGACCTTTCCCACCTTAGGTGGGTCTTCCTTTAGAGCCTCCTGCTCCCCATGCTGCAGCTCTCCCTTCGGCATCCATCCTGTGTCTGCCCCCTGCCCGCCGTTTTCCTTGGCGTCAGCAATGACCTTGCTTCTTACCTAGGAGAACAGGATTTCCAGAGCATCTCCCACGCTCTCCTCCTAAAGGTCCCTCCCCAACACTTACCCCATCCTTGATGCCTCTGCTTCTGCCCAGAGGAGACAGTCCCTCTTCTCAAGGTGGCTTCCTCTAGCTGTCCCTCCCCTGCCGCCTCTGAGGCCTCGCACACTCAAACCCACTGTGTTCTTCAGCTTCTCCCCGTGTCCCCTCAACATAAACTGCCAGGCTTTTTTGTATTAATAAAACCCATTCCTGCCTGGCCAGTGTTGCTCAGTGGTTGGACCAGAAGGTCACGGTTTGAGTCTCGGTCCCCAGCGTGGGGCGTGCGGGAGGCAGCCGATAGTGATTCTCCCTCATCATTGATGTTTCTTTCTCCCTCTCCCTTCCTCACTGAAATCAATAAAATATTTAAAAAACAACCCATTCCTTGAGCCTCTGCCTCATTCTCTGTTTACAGCCAGATCTCATAAGAGTGGGGCCTGCCCTGCCACCACAGAACTCTCCCCATTGCTAGCTGTCCCTCCTGCTGCGTTGATGGCTGTCACCTCTTCCTTTTTGGCTCTGGGAGGCCCTCTGACCGTCCGGTACCTCTGGGCCCGGCCACCTGTCCTGCGGCTTAGTGTGGAGGAGCCCAGAGACTCTGGCCTCTGTCCCTCTGCAGATGTGCGCATGGTGCCAGCACTGACTATTTCTTGCCGGATCTGCAGATGAAGCGCAGACTTCTTTCCTGAGCTGCCATTAGTCGCCCTTTCCTCTCAGGTTGGCAGCTTCTGTATCAGGATCTGCCACTCGGCCAGAAACGCGAGTCAGCTCCAGACGGTGCCTCCAGACGGTGTCACCAACCCCTGCCCCTCCGCCTCTGGAACCCCAGTGCCGCCCTTGGCTCTCGCTCTCCCAACATTGGGGCTGGGCTCCTTCGCACCTGAGTCACTTTACTGTATTATTTTCCTTGGTTCCCCTCTCCATGTAACATATTTAAAATACGTTTTCTTCCTGAATTTTCAGATCTTTTGTGTTTGTTTCTTTGTGGAGTTTTTTTTCCTGTCGTTGGGGGTTTATATTTGAGCTTAGAATTCTATAAAACGTAGGATTTTTCAGTTGGATATGAAGATAGACTTAAAGATATCTTTGGCAAGATAATTTTATATGAGAGTAGTTGATAGATATATACAGAGATTCCTAAGAATTTCATCAACGGTTTATTAATCTATTCTGTTTGTTCATACGATCAATTTTTAGACAGTCTTTGTAGCATAATATAAAAAGTATGTCTTTGTAAAAAGCAGTTCAATTTTTTCCATGTTTGCTGCTTGCGTGCTTTCATTTTCAGTATTTCATTTCTGTTTCTATGGTTACATCTTGCCCCTTCATCGTAGTTCTGTGTTTGAAAAGGTAAAGACTGTCATTAACAGTAATCATGCTTCTGCAGCCGTTTTTTCCGAACATGGTGCCTCAGCTACAGAAATCTGGTCCCCACCTTTCCCAAGGCTCAGAACACGGAGTTGACTTCCATGACTTCGTTAAGGGGAGGAACGTTCAGAACCACTCCGTGCGAGCTAAGTATTGACTGAGAAATACCATGAACTTGAAAACTCACCTGGAAGATGCCTGAGACCTTGCAAGTCCTCTGTCTTAGACTGTTTCATACCCTGAAATTCTAACGGAACAGAAAGATTCAGGCAGCTCGTGTACTGGGGAAGACTTGAATCTGTGTCAGTGTTTGCTGATTTCTAAAGATGCCGTATCTTTTTAAAGCTGCGTTTTGCTTTCTTACAGGTCCCTCGTTGTGGTCCATTTTGGGGCACCATGGGCTCCCCAGTGTGCTCAGATGAACGGCGTGATGGCGGAGTTAGCCAGAGAGCACCCCCAGGTTTCGTTTGTGAAGGTATTTCATGCTCCGTGTCGTGTCTTTTAGGTGTTTATGTGAACTAATGTGAGAGGCATTCCACATGCTTATAATTGAGGTTGGAGTCTGTTATTTTCGTAGTAAACCGTTCTTGAAAATCTTAAAATAGTTCTGCATTTTTCCAGTATCAGGAGTGTAAAACTCACCACACTTACCTTACTCGTGTGGGGGGCGGACAGGGCCGGTATAGAGCGGGATGGGCCACGGCGGGATGCCTGTGAGCAAAAGCACACGAGATCACTCCCTGTGGGTCACTGTGACTTTAATAAAGGGAAATAGTAGCAGACACATTGCGTGGAACAGGTACGTGCGGTGTGGAAAGTGATTAAAGACGGGGCCCCGGGTGCTGGGAACCAGGGGGTTGAAGAGTTGCTCTCTGGGATTGGCAGACCTGCAGGAGGCACCGGAGGTTTTTCTGACTGAACTTGTTCAGGAAGCAGAGGGCAAGGGAAGCCAGTCTCTTGCTTTCTGTGTTTGGACCGAGTTTTACATGCTGTATGTTTGCAGTATCGCTCGGATGGGTAGGTACGAGGAACGCGCTAACTGTGGCTCCCGTGGTTTAGCGCACACACTGTCATTCAGGACTTAGTACTGGTGCAGGCAGAAGGCTAGCATATGAATTGAGAGTCTCAGAAAGGAATTATTGGGAAGGAAAGCACAGCCTGTATTCAAAAGCCTGGATCTTTAGGATTTAAAACAAACTAAGAAACCAAAGTCTTATTTCTTAAAAGCAGAATTTATTAGTTCATAAGACATGTTGACAAGTATACCTGTACATAGAGTTAAAAGTAACGTCGGCTGGGCTTTTATGCCAGTGGCTATGTAAACTGAAAACAGTGTGGACAGGCTAATTCATTTGAACAGCAGGTGTAGAATTTATCGTGCAGTTTCTCTGTAGCTCAGTGTGCTCTGAAGAGGTATTGCAGTTAGATGGCTCCGAAATCAAAACTGAAAAGCTGTGCTGAGCAGGCTCCTCACACGCCTCCCCGCCAGTCCTGTTGTCTCCCCATAAGTAACTGCTCGCATTAAATTTGTATGAATCCTTCTTTATGCAGATAGAGCAAGTGTGACTATAATGGCTAGCTTTTTAAAATTTAAGCACTTATTTAAAATTCCAATGAAATGTGTAACGTAACCTTAGAATGTAACCCTAAAATGTCCAATATAAATAATGGAAGGGAACATTAAAACTGCATGTTTGGTCAGTGATAAAAGATAACGATTACAAGTGAAATGAATGATTAACCATTTCAATCCTAAGATTAATCAAGACGATGGTAATTGTTGTAAGTCTGCTTTTCTATGTATAATGTTACCGGTGTAGGTAGCACATTGTTCCTGGCTGCCATCTGAATGATTTATTTAAAGTGACGATACAGTTACTTCTCACATTGGAACCAGACTTGGCAGTGAGACTTGAAGTTGTTCAGGTGCTTGAGTGTCTCGGCAAGCCAAGGTCGGGAAGCCCTTATCTGTGGGAGACACCTGAGCCCGCTGCGTCTGCTGCCCACAGGGAGGGTGGCAGTGAGCATGGCCCGCTCACTCTCTAGCACAGGTTTGCTTTCACTGGGCATCCAGGAGGGCAGAGGCAGTTTGCATGGAGCCTGTGAGGTGGATTGTTTAAAAGGCTGCAGTTGCTGAACCATAGTAAGCAAACGAGAAGGGAAATATTGGCGGGATCTATTGGCATTTCCTAGTAAGAGAGGCATGTGGTTCATTTTAACAGCTGGCTTATTGAGAGCTTTTGGAAACTTCTGGGCTGTGGAAACTGATGTCCTGTTACTTCTGTGTCTTTGCATTTGATTCTTCGATTTCTTAGTCTATTTTTTTTTTCAATGCCTGCAGTAGTTTGGCATTTTTGTCATGTGAAATATGAGATTAGCCCGTTCTGTGACTTAGATGTATAGAGTCATTATGGAGGTTACCTTAAACTTGATATTTTTAATAGCTCGATGTAAAGTTTTGTGACCATCAACAATTTCTTATTTTATAGCTGATGGACAATATACCTGAGAACAGTTAGCTCGCTTTTGGTCCAAGTTGTGCTCACTGGACTGGATTGCTGAATGGCAAGGGCTTCCCACGATGGCGTCCTCATTTCCTGGACTGCTGCTGTGTGATGATGCAGGGCGCGCGGGTCCTCCTGGTGCCGTGTTTACGTCCACGGTGGGCCACTTGCCGGGATCGGCCACCAAGTTTGGTCAGATCCTGAGGTTCTCAAGCCTACAAGGGCTTTGAGGTGATACATGAGTTATTTCTGCTGCTAAGCCTCATAGAAATCTATTTTTATTCAGAATAAAATTAAAACATTAATTAAAATGTCAAATGCCTTTGCTTTTCAAATTACGTAAAGTTGGTTTGCTAGCACTAACAAAAATGGGACTACATATTTATCCTTTAATCAATTGTTTGGTAGATAAAATCGTTGAAGATGAAGTGCCTAGTGGAGATGATGGGAAGAAGAAGAATCATACAAGGTTTTTTGGGTGATGAATAAATTGGGTTCCCCTAGTCATATTCAAAGTCCAAATCAATGCCATGTTTGTTATAGGTGTGGAAATTGCTGAGATGTTATATTTTATTTTAAAAAATAAAAATGGCCTATATTTAAGGTGTGTAACGTAATGATTTATATCAAGCCACTTGATATAAAGTTGTTTCCATGGACCCCTGTGGCCTTTTTTTGGGCGGGGGGATCTCTGAACTGAGTCTGTGCGTTAGTTGGACTAGTATTCAGGGGACATCTTCAACTCCTGTTGTGATTGGTTTCTGAACTAGGTGATGGGTGGGTGCCTGAGGTGGGAGCCTGTATCCTGCCATTTCTTAATTGCTTTCCTCGCGTGCCAGCCTCCCCGTCTGCCCTCCCCGCCCCGCCCCACTAGTACGTACACTGATGGCTGCTGGTTACTATGCAATGCACTTGGGTACAAAAATTCTCCAAGTCAGACTCATCAGACACCTGGTTGGTGAGATTTTCTACTGTTGCATTTCATTTAGCATTAATCTTGTTTGTATGGTAGCTGCTATACTTGCATTTTATGTTCATTGTAATTTCATGTTGTAAGATCAAGGGTACAGAAGGAGTTAATATACATACATTTTTGTATTTTCTGATTAAAAAAATAGGAATATTTATAGTTTGATTTATTCTTACATGTGCAACCATCTTAAAGATACAGCTCACGCTGTTTAATTTTGGGAGCTCTTGGCAGTCAGTATAGATCATCTCTGGAGCCTGCACTGTTTAATTCTCAGTGTCTGTGCGGTTGGTGTGTGGAAGCCGACAGCATAGAGTAGTCAGTCTCCAGGTCACCTACGAGCTGTGTAACTAGGTACCAACTGACCAGCTGAATTCCAGAGAATAGTCACCAGTTTATTTGGCATCTTACCATAGTAGAATTCATTTTTTAGGAACTCTAAAAATGCTCCTCAGATAATTCTAGCAGAATTGTTCAATCTTAAAATTACCCTAGTTTTCATCTATGTTGTTGTGGTAATAAAAGAAACCCAATGAACATAGTTTATTAGCTGTTTCTGTACTAAGTTTGGCAAAAATCTTTAAAAAGTTATCAAAAATGTTAATTTAAATATCTATTTTAGAATTTATATCTGACTGTTTGACAAAGAATTTGATTTTGAAAAATTTCCCTGTACTGTCAACATGCCATGAGTAGAAAGAAACCTCTGTTTGAGGTTTAACAAAATGTCCCTGAGGGTATATAAACGTGCCCTCCTCAGCCTTGGAGCCTCATTGCCACCACTGGCAATTTTTATTTCCTTTCTGAGCTCAGTTGCTTATTAACTGTGTGCCTTTGGACAAGTCACCCTGTACCCAGCCGCCTGTGAAGTTGAGATGTCATGCTGCATACCCGTCTAGGCTGAAGGGAGACTAAGCACGCTCATGTAGAGGGCCGCCATGACTTGTGACACAGAGTAGGTCTTCCTTGAAAGACACCTATTACCCATCAAGGATATCTTTGGTCTCTTCTGAATGTAGATCATTATTAAATATATATGTAGTTTCCATTTTCATGATTATAATTCCTGTTTTACATTCAACAAAAATATTTCCAAAGAATTTTAGTGCCGCCAAGGTTTTTGAACTTCAGATGCCCTTTACGTCCTGGAGAGTGGCTGTCCTTCACTGGTACTCCGGCCCGTGCTCAGCAGGATTTGCCTGTCACCATTGCCTTTGTCCTTGTAGCATTGGTCTCTGGAGCTCCTGGTGGGGAGGCACATGCCTGGTGGCGTCAGCAGGAATGTCAGAGGCTTATTGATTTCCCAGAAGAGTGGTAGTAAGGGGCCCGCTGGGAGCCAGGAGTGGGCGAAGAGACCACTTTACGAGCACACACGACGTTGGTTTCATGCATGTTCTGTGTTCAGACCACATTTTGTTGTTTCTACTTAGTGTCGCCCTTTTATGGATTTTACTTTTCTGTTAGAACCCAGTCGTACCAAAGATGGGAATCTGGTGAGCCTAGCTCGCTGCCCAGTGCCCAGTGCGGGGTGGGCATGCCGCAGATCTCAGTCGAAGGACAAGAAACGAACCGCCTTTGTGGTCACCTTGTCTGCTCCTCCTTGGTCTGACTGCGGAATTGTGGGAAAAACACAACTTCAGAGCCTGTTCTAAAGAGTTGCCTCCCATTGCTTAGGCTTCTCTTTGTTCTTTTTTCACTTTTATTGGACAGCCGATGTTGGTTTAAAGTGTATATAGTTTTTTTTCATAAACACATTTAAAAATGAAAATAATTATAAATATTGTTTCAAAAGGGTGTTCTAGAGAAAAAACAGAATTAAGGTAGTAAAAGAGCCCCCAGGAGCATATGAGGTGGGAGAATCAAACCAAAGACAAATGGCCGTGCCTCCACTGTGTCGAGGTTCGTTTGCGTAGCTGTGCTGGATTGGTTCAAGCTCTGGCTAAACAGCGTCTCATGCCCCGTGGGAGTCTCTCATCCTCAGAAGCATGCAGTAGTTAGAGTTTAGAAACTTCAACAGTGTCATTCATCAATATGCTTTATTTCCTACAGGTATAATGTAAACACAGGTTTTTATTGGTTTTAAAAAGTTTATATTACATTGACAGTCCTATGAGGGAAAGATGCATTATACCTCAGTTTTTCTCACGTGCTCTGTTTTTAAGCTGCGTAATAGCTTATAGTAATTGTGTTTAATTATTGAGAGATGGTGTGACTGAATGCGTTTGAGATTCGTGCATCAGCTATCAGTGTCTTGTTGAGGGGAATTATCACACAGTGGGCACTTACCTCACTTCCCAGGCATTCACATGGGCGCAGGTACCCGAAGCCAGGAACCTGCAAGGTACCTGCTTCGTGCCCAGCAGCCTTGCAGGAGTTAAAAGTAAAATTTATCAGACATCAATAGTTTATTGAAGAAATACTCCTTTTTGCTTCATAATTTGCAGAAGGCTGCAACTGTCAGTCATGATGTACTGCCTCTTGAAATTAGTCAATAGAGCAAACAGCAAGAATTGCTGTGGGCAGAAAATGAGCACTGTAATCATGACATAACTGGGGTCAGTGATTTATGGATTTCAATATAGCAGTAGCTGCATATGATTGAAAATTTACTAGGTCACTAGTGCACCAAAAATTTTATTCACAGCCTCCAGGCATCTTTTGAAATGTGCAACAAAATAAAAACCTCTGAACCTGTTTTGACACCGCAGACTCAGTGGGTGACATGCCAGCCCAGTGAGTCTCATTTAAATGTAAATGTGTCATAAACTTTTGTACTACACTCTTTAAAAAATGTCAACTACTAGAAGGAATAATGCATGTGAAACTGATTTACATATTGAAGTTGTCAAAAAGGACCTTTTTATAATCAAGCTTAAATTCTCTTATTTTAAAGTTGGAAGCTGAAGCTGTTCCTGAAGTATCTGAAAAATACGAAATTAGTTCTGTTCCCACGTTTCTGTTTTTCAAGGTAAGGATAAAGCTGGCACAAGAGTCTCCGTCTGCCCTGGGCCGTGGGGTTTCTTTACCCTCCCCCTGACCCCTGGACATTCCCATTGGGCTGGTCCTGGCTTTGTCCCTTCTCGTAGTCTCAGTGTTGGCTTGTCCTGGGGTCCTGGAAAAGTGACATGGATTGGCAGTCCAGCAACCAGAACTGGAGCTTCTCGAGAGCAGTTCAGACAAAGCTGGAGACCCACAGTGTTTTGGGCGCTGGGCCAGAAGTTGGCTGCTAGGGCGGTGTGGACAGAATGAAGTGGCGGGCTGGCCCTGGTTTGATGAATGATTCCCTTATGCAGCCATGCAGACCTGTCCTTAACCCCGCCCCGCCCCCCCCCCTCAGTGTTATCACAGTCCCAGATGCCTCCTTTCTACTTAATAAAGGACACAGCCCAGCCAGAGTGGGGACATCTTTCTGTTTTAGGTGAGACGGGTCTGGCTTGAGTTTGAGATGTGGTGATGCGTACAGCCAGCCCAGTGAGTCTCGTGTAAATGTAAATGTGTCAGAAATGTGTGTACCGTGCTCTTGAAAATATCAACTACTTGAAGGGATATGATATTGGAAAACTTACAGATGTTTTCCTAGTACGTTCCCAAAAAGGGAAGAAAGAAAAAAAGAACAATTAGTTATTTCTAAAATTGAGATGCATTGCAGGCAGTTGGTAGAGTTCTAAAAAGTTCTCCAATAATAGTGTTGACCCCTTTAAAAATTGGCCAGAACTATGGATTCATAATTGTTATAATTTTGGAGCCTAAAATATAGGGGTGACGGAGGAATGCCTCACATACTAAATGAGTTTTTTAACTTTAGAATTCTCAGAAAATTGACCAGTTAGATGGTGCGCATGCCCCAGAGTTGACCAAAAAAGTTCAGCGACATGCATCTGTGGGCTCCCTCCCACCCAGTGGTAGTGAGCACCCCAAAGAAGACCTCAGCCTCCGCCTGAAGAAACTAATTCATGCTGCCCCCTGCATGCTGTTTATGAAAGGGACTCCGCAGGAGCCGCGCTGTGGTAAGAAGCTGCTAAGATCCTGTAACAAAGGGGCCTTCACCAGGATGGGTCAGCGAGGTGCCCACGCAGTTTTCCAGCTGTGCCATCCTCCTGTGCTTGGGTTCAATACCTCCAGACAGTCAGGAAGGTTCAGTTCCCAGTGGGGTTAGGTCATTACTTGGGTGATAGGAATTAGTTCGCACTAGAGACTCAATATTGGAACCAAAGGGCATCTTAGAAGTCATTTAATTCGAGTTCATTGTTGCTTGCCTAAGTACCCAAAGGTGTGAGGGCAGCGGGCCCATGGCCTGTCTCCTGGTTGCGGAGTTGGGATCAGCTGCCAGTTGCATATTGCTGTCCCCTGAATGGGCTTCCTGCCTGTTCCGTTACCTTTGCTGTTAACAGCCGCCCTCTCCGCCCTGGCACCCCCCCTTTTCCCACCTCCTCCAGATGAAGCAGTTCACAAGCTCACTGAGCTCTGCCCGCGTCTGCCCTGCTCCTGCTGCCTGCCTTGTCTCAGCATCTGGTGGCTGTATTACACACCCATTGCTGTCATTTCCCATTTTATCTTCTGCTAATTTAAATTCCTAATTCTGTGTCTCACAGTCACTTTTATTTTCTGACCCTCATAGCTGCTTGTGATTTTGTCCTTAAGTAAGTTTTACAGCTATTTGATGCCTCTGGTATGGGGCTTCTGCTGTTTTCTTTGTACTGTGCCTGGCAGAGCAGTGACGCTGTGTAATTGAGCGTTTAGTGCCTTTTGATGCGCTGCTGAGAACCTGAGTATTGGTCTCAACTGCATAGGAGGGGCTTGGTTAGGTGGGTGCTACTGGTGGGATTACTGGCTGTCTAGAGTGACCATGAAAACAGCCAAACTTCCAAATAAATTCAATTATAAATGCTTTCCTATGTGGTTAGCAAATTACATATTAAATTATGAAAATATCTAGTTGAAAAATAAAGTTTCATGATGAATTCTATCCTAAAACGATAGAAGAAAATAATCTTTATCTCTCAGATCTACTTGGACAATTTCCTTGCCAACATCCACATATCGGGTGGCCTGCTGCTTATGTGCTAAAGCCCACGTGGTCTGTCTCCGAGCTGGCTGCAGCGGCCTCGGGCAGTCTCCGGGAGGTGCTTTGTTTTCAGTGGAGGGTGCACTGGTTTACTGTCTGCCGTCAGGCATGAAACTCATTTCTGGCACTTTATGTGGTGACAATAACAGGACTTAGAACACCAGCCCAGTCACTTCAAGTCTGGAGTGCTGCAGAGCTGGCTGCAAAATGTGGGTGAAGCTGTGTGACAGGTTAGACTGGGTGAAGCTACAGAAAAGCCAGTAGAATGTTCTCTGCATCTGTGCTGGATGAGAACCTAAGGAAATCGGCAGGTGCGCTCACTCAGCCCACCTGCACTGGAGGGGAAGGCCAACCGGATGTCCAGACAGGTGGGCTGTGGTCCCAATTCTGCCCCTCGCCACCTGCCTTGCTAACTGGAGGTGCAAGTCAGTCTCCCTCCTGTACCTTCATTTCTTCCTCGGTGGAGGTGGGAGATCCTTTTCAGCTCACTTAGAAATCATCCTTTTCTTGCTCACCTTTCACTTCATTAGACTGACTTTATGATGTATTTATGGCTATTTTTATATTAACTGTCTGAGTGGCATTTAAAGACTGTACAAATAAATTAGAATAGAAAAAGAAGCTTTAAAGCATTTCAGAGCAATCTGAAAAACACAATATTATGGACATATTCAAGATCTAATTAGGAAACAGATTTTTAGATGCCAGGGATTTAACACATTTTATTCTTTATAATTTATAACTTCAATTTTTAAAAAACGTATTTTTCAATGATATTTGACATTCAATACCATTTTGTACTAGTTTCAGCATGGTGATTGCAGAGTGTCCTCCTCGCGTCCCTCCCCTTGTGCGCTGCACCCCACCCCCCACCCCCCATGTTTCAAGTACCTAGAACTACATTTTAAAAAGGTTTTTCTGCTTCCTGATGTTTGGTTTTTGCTAGGTGCCTTTCTGTCCCATATAGGAAATAGATCGTCGTACGGTGCTGGTAGTCTCTAATGAAATAGCCGCCTGAGGATGAGCTGGGAGATGTTTTAGGTGCCTGCCCGTTGCTTCCTTCATCAGCTCTGCTTGCCTTGCTTGCCCTTTTCTGTGTGAACTGCGACACAAGCCCTTTATCTTCCACTGTGTCTTAGAGGCTCGTGCACCACTCGCGCCCTCCTCCTCCCGGAGCCTGTGTCGTGGAAGTCGTTTTGCTTATCTCTTAGCCTGGTACAGGTGAAGCAGGGGCAGAGCCTCCTTTGTCGTGGCGATTGGCTGTGTGGACTCGGGCAGCTGATCCTTCTGTGTTTTGCACCGAGTTCACTTTGAAAGCATCCGCGTCAGTAATAGCCATGGCTCCCTTTGATGCCTTGCTTTTTGATTAGCTGGCTCCCACCTCACTTGTAGTTAAGCAGAAAGAACGTGGAGCAACACAAATTTTGTATCAAGGAACCCTGTATCAAGGAAAGCTGTTTCCGGGTCTGCCCGGGAGTGTCCTTGGACTCAGCCCAGCCCCTGCACGGCTGGCTCACCTGTTTGTCTTCCTAACCTTCCTGGGCTCTGTCTGCGGATTGTAGTGGGTTGCGAGCCTGACATGTCAGTAGGGGCTCAGTCGACAGGATTACATTGTCATTCTGTGATCCTAGGAAGACAGGACAGAGCGGGCCCTTGTGTGAGGGAGATGTTTAGGAAGCACCGAACTGTCCATCCTTTTAAGCAGAAGGTGAAGTCCTCGAACGTGCAGGTTAATGAAGGTAGTTGGGAATTCTTTTATCTATTTCAGTTAACAAAGCTGTTAGAAAAGGAAAGGTATTTGAACCACAGTACAGAGATTTCTCCTGCCGTGAGAGTCATCTAATTGGGTTTTGTTTTTAAATCCGACACAAAAACCTCGAAGGCTCAGGAGTGTTCTTGAGGGTTGCATTGTTGTTAGTGATGAAGTGTGGCAGGCAGGGCTATTATCCACGGCCTCTGTCGCGGTCGAAATGTCTACAGGTAGAAAGAGTGATTCTGTGGCAGTTAAACATGGCTTTTCTACTTTTAAATATCTTCATTGCGTGCGCACATGCATGCATTTTTCTTTAAAAAGGTGTGTAAATATTTTGTTACTAGAATAAAGCCTTCTTACTGTTTTATCCTTAAGCATAACATTTCCAGTTTGCCACTTTAAACCTTAAAAATGAAGCACTACCAATCAATCTTTCTGGTCTGCATGTAATTGCCTGAAGCTAAAATAAAGCTTTTTCTCAGCCAGTTATAGTGGAAATGAGTTACTGTATTGGCAACAGAATAACCATCAGCAATCAGCCGTTAGCTGTTTACTAATGAACTCCCAGATGAATGAAAAATTTTCAGAGTCAGTGTTTTACTTCAGGCTGTACATGAACTTAACACTTAAGTTGTAGGAAAGCAACTTCTATGCTATACAAAGAAATATAGGGGGCAAAAGTAGGTTTACAGTTGCTCATAATGGAAAATAATACGATGATTAATAAATAATGATGCAAGAATAAACTGTGTTTCCCGTACAGCTGTAAGCCCCCTTTTGTCCATCCTGTACTGGTGCCTGCTCTCAGTAGGCTGCGGGCTGGGAGATGTTTGGCGCTCACTAATAGATCCATATCTTGGTAGTAAAGGTGCTTTTGCATGGCATCAGATAGAGCCTGATCTTGAAATAATCTTTTCTTTGTTTGCTTGCTTGCTTTGTTTTCTTTTTTTGTTAATCCTCACCAGAGGATATTTTTCCTATTGCCTTTTTTTAGAGAGTGGAAGGGAGGGAGGAAAGAGAGGGAAACATCAAGTGAGAGAGACACATCAATTGGTTGCCTCCTGCATGCACCCTGACCTGGGCCGGGATCGAACCTGTAAACCAGGTATGTGCTCTTGATGGGGAATCGAACTCAAGACCCCTCGGTGCTCAGGCTGATGCTCTAACCATTGAGCCACTGGTCAGGGTTGGAAATAATCTTATACTGAATTTTATGATTCAGTTTTATTTACAAATAATTGCAAGTATTGAAAACACTTGGGAAGAATTAGCTTACAGAAAGAAAAATATCCTCTTTTCAGATAAGAACAATAGGTTTATAGAAGATTGATATTTACACTCTTATTCTTCAGTACTAATGTCATCCTAAGAAAAGGATGTCAAAAAAGTGTGGAATAAAAATGTGTCACTAAATATAATAAAATTATGGAGCATAAGATTGTCACTACAGTGTAGGGGGAAAAAAATCACATAGCATACTTTGGGGAACGTAAATAGTTTAAAAAAGGAAACTGCCAAGTTATGACACGAGATGAGAAAGAGCTCTCTCAGTTTATTGACAGTTCATATTTAACAACAGGGGGTAGCTTTGAAACCCAACCCAGTGTGCGGAAGTATCCCTTTTAGGCGACACAGAACACATTCACTTGCTTTTTAATTTCTTCTATTTAGAGGTGGCAAAGATGGAGAACTGCTGAAGTGGTTACATGGGAAGTAGTAATGGGCACACTGAACTGGGTCTCCAGTTGGTCAGGTAGGAGTTACAGGTAACTGCTGTAGAGCTCTCCCAGGTGCGCACAGCAGAGCTGGCAGGGGCAGTCCTCGGTCCAGGTCGGTCCCCTGATTGATGGGCCAGGGCTTGAGGCTCTGCTTTTTGGCTTGTACTGTTTCTTTTACAACAAACAAATGTGCCTGGTATTGAAGAGGAACTTTGACACACACACACACACATTAAAACAAAATTCTCAAGTGTATTAAAAAGTTCAGTCATGTTAGCATGTGGTATGGGTTCAGCAGTAGATAAGGGGTTCTTGGAATTTGTTTTCCCTGCACACTATTCAGCCATGGTTATGAGATCACTGGTGAAATAGAGGCAGACGCCTGTGGTTATTAGGTAGATGTACTCTGAATCTGTGGTTAGTAGGAAGATGTACTTTGAATTCTGAGTTGTGTGTATGTATATGTGTGTGTGCGCGGGCGAGAGAGAGAGAGAGAGAAACTAAGTTTTTCATTTTCTTTTTCTCTGTTCAGGTTTCAGCAAGCAGATGGTGGAAATTCTCAACAAACACAATATTCAGTTTAGCAGTTTTGATATCTTCTCAGATGAAGAAGTTCGTCAGGGCCTCAAAACCTATTCCAATTGGCCCACCTACCCTCAGCTCTATGTGTCTGGCGAACTCATAGGCGGACTCGACATAGTGAAGGTTAGAACTGGGAAGTCGTGCGGTTCCGAGTTGCATTTAGAGCAGTCTCATGAGTGCTGGACTCGGTGCAAAGAGGGCCTTTCTAGGAGCCTCTCCCCTTAGCAGGCTGAGTGTGGGACATGCAGGGCATTTCTGATGAGAGGGTTGTGGCTGGCGTTCCGTTAGGGTGTGGCCAGGCTTCACCTATAACTGCCTCCTTCTGCTGAACCTGTGTTTATTTCAGGAGCTGGAAGCATCTGAAGAACTAGATACAATTTGCCCCAAAGCCCCCAAATTAGAGGAAAGGTAAGTCTTTTAAGAGTTTCAAATAGTCCATCGTTATTTTTAAGAATATTTTTAAAATTCTCAGCCTTTGCATTGCCTTTCTGTACAGGAATCAGAGATTGGTCTCATATGCAATGTTCATCATTCTGCTGTTTGCAGTCAGACAGGTCGTGCTCACTCAGGAAGGCGTGGCTTGGGCCGGGGCGTGCTGCGTGTCACTTTAATGACTGAGTGGAGGACATTCTTTGTTTTTGGAGAAACGTCGTTCCCCAGTGGGAGGGGCATGTTGCAGTCTCTGCATTTCTGAGCCAGGATCCAGCTGTCTTGAGGTCCAGGTGTTAGTCAGGGCCCTGCTTGTGGCATCAGCTGGTCCTGGTGTTTTCCTACCCGGGCCCTGGTGCTGCTGCTGTCACTGCCCCATCGGAACGCTGGCGTGGGCCTGGGGAGCCGGTGCTGTGCTTGCAGCGTGCAGACCACGCGGGTCCCCGCTGCCTCCGAACCCCGAGAACTTAGCATCCGGGGAGACTTTGGAGCCATAAGGTCTGCCCAACTCCTCTTATGAAGCATCTCGGTCAGCTTTTAGACATTTTATCTTACAGAAATTTTGGGCTTTGGCCTGTAGGAAGACCTAAAGGAATTTTTATTGTAATAAATATGAATTAATGTAGGGGTTTAAAAAGGCATTTCTTTGGAAGTGTAGCGGCATATCAGCCATTCATAGTTAGGGAATGGCTGGGCTTCAGTCTGTAAGGTAAAGCTTCTCCATGTCATCGTGTTGCCATTTCACATTTTGAGAAATTAAAAAATATATATATATTTTATTGATTTTAGAGAGGAAGGAAGGGAGAGATAGAAGCATCTATGATGAGAGAGAACCATTGATTGGCTGCCTCCTGCACACCCCCTACTGGGGATGTGCCCTGACCAGAATTGTACCGGGGACCCTTCAGTCCATAGGCTGACGATCTATCCACTGAGCCCAACTGGCTAAGGCAGGAAATTTTCAGTGTTTAAAAATCAACGCCTGATTTACCTGCCGTTGATTAATGTAGCGATCCTTACAAACAGTATCCATCCATGTCCAGTCAGCCTTCAGGTGGCACATTTCCTCACATGATTTACATCCTTTCTTGCCTTTTTGGTAAGAAAGTGGTGCTCCTTGTCCCTTTGTTACTCTGGGGTCCTCTGCTGAGAGCTCTGGTGGCCCCGGAGGCTGTGTGGCCTCAGGAGACTGCTGTGCACCTGCTCGGCCTGGGTTGGCCTGGGTTTGCTCTTCAGTTGCTCTCCGTTGAATGCATCCGAATCTCTGGTCAGACACCAAGGGATGGCTGGCTAGAACTATGTCGGAAGTACGTTCAATGTATTTTGAGTAACAATTAAAGGGCTCCTGGGAGGAAATGTGCAGGAGCCAGAGTTCCTGGGCTTGGTGACATCCGGGGATGTCGGGGGGGAGCAGAGGGACCTGTTTTCTTCCCTGGATGCAGGTGGTGGTTACTAGGTGAGAGATTGGGATGAGATCATCATGTCGTTTCTTACTGTGTTTTGTTTATTTTGAGAGTTTGCTGGTCGCACTCTGTTGAAAGTGTACATGGCAGCTTTGTGTGTGATTTGTGGTTCCATTTGCGACAACTTTATTCTGTGAGGAGATTTGGAGCCACCGTGAAGGATGCAGAGAGCCAGGGGCAGGAGGAGAACATGGTGCTGGGGCCACCATGGGGCGAGAGGGTCTTCCGCAGCCACTGTCCCCACACCGACTGTTCCTGAGATCAGTTTCTAGGCTCTAGGCTGATATGCAGATGGAGCGCATTCTGACAGCAGGTTAGCTCCTGGTGTTTGAAAGATTGTGCGAAACATCAGCCTGAAGTTAAGACCAGAGCTTCTGATTTTAGCAGCTGGTGTTAGTGGTTCCAGGACGCAGCACTCCCCTCAGGGGGGGCCTTGTGGGCACTGAGCATGCGGAGCCGTGCGCAGCCTCAGGATGAGAGAGAGGCAGGATGGAGAGCTGGCGGTTCCGGGTGGACCCCTTATCGAACAAGTCCTTACTGAAGTGGGTGTTGTTATTTTTTTAGAACTTAAGTTGATGGGCTTAAATGGCAACTTGAAGGAACATTCTTTGCCTTAAAAAGCCACATTGTGTTTTACAGTGGCTCAGGGAGAGAGTGAAATACAGGGACATGTTGATGCATTTGCTTGTTTAATGCCATTCAGAGCTGTGAGCCGTCATCCTGCTGTCCCCAGCATGCCCGTGGCTCCTGAAGCGCAGCGCAAGGGGGGTTTGGTAATTGAGCTGAGCCGCTTCATATCAATTTTCTCTCCTTAGGCTCAAAGTCCTGACAAATAAAGCTGCTGTGATGCTCTTTATGAAAGGAAACAAACAGGTAAAGAACTCAAAAATGGTTTTATTTGTAATTTCTTTGGATGGTAACATGTGCAGCAAGGGGACACTTACCATCCTTTTCCCAGCGTCAGCTCATGGTGCCGCGGAGGCACCAGGAAGTTATCTGGGCCTTAATTGGTGCTTGTGGACACCAGACCCAGGCATCTGCATGTTCTGGCTCTGTCCTAGCATCGCACACAGTGGGGGGTGTTTCTGATTCTGTCCTAGCATCGCACACAGTGGGGGGTGTTTCTGATTCTGTCCTAGCATCGCACACAGTGGGGGGTGTTTTTGGCTCTGTCCTAGCATCGCACACAGTGGGGGGTGTTTCTTTTTGCTGCTAGACTGTCAGCTCACTAGTCAGCAGTGTTCTCGCTTCCTGATCTGTGAGTTGCTGTCGGGACCATGACTTCGTCCACAGAGTCGAGTCTGGTCACTGCTCCCCGGGTCCAGGAGCCCCATGGGTCTCAGGTTTGCGGTTTTAGGCCGTCCTTCAAGTGTAACCCCTGTTGCCCCTGTGTGCTCAGTGCTTGTGAGATGAATGAGTGAAATTGTTTCGGCAATTTTTTTTTCTTTTCTATAATTGCATATTCCTACTTTTCTAAAAAGAGAGTCCTTAGTGTTCATCAAATCCTCAAAGGGTCTGCCCCTCACTGGCTAAGAACCACTGACACATCCACCTTCCCTCTGCATGCCGTTCCACTGTGCGGTTCCTCTGGTGTCAGGGCGGTTGTCACTTGGGGCAGGAGGTCCTTAGAGCTGCTCTGCCGTCCTTCACGGAGCCTCGCCTTCCCTTGGTGACGGAGCCTGGTGCCGCCCGCACAGCGTCTGTGAGCACGTGGTCGCCATCGCTGTGCGAGTTAATGTAGCTAACACAGTGACACCGACTAGTGTACATAGGAGTCAGTTCATACAGCTGCTACAGTGAGAGCAGGACAGCTAGGAAAATGGGCAGATAAATTCCAACATGTGATCCCTGGGTGAGGACCTCAACCCCTTGACTGGCCCACTGTATTTATTAAAACAAAATAGAGGAAGCTAGCAATTGCCAGTAGTGAAAAAGCCATCTTTTCTTTTTGGTGATTATTTTTATTCTCAAAGCACTTTTTTCTTTCTTTCCTGGAAGCCCAGACAGTATTCGTGCATTTTGGGAACATAATTATTAGCGCCATTAAGGTGTTTGTTTGTGTGGCCCCAAGTCTTCCCTCAGGATTGAGGGGATTTGAGATTCTGTGCATGAAAGAAGTGTAAGATTTCCATAACCTCAAAAAAGTTTGGAGCAGGAGAAGGATGATGAGTATTGAGATGGTCTCCGTGAGTGACATCCCAGGAGAGCGTGGGGGTTTACTCGAGGGGCTTCTGACCACAAAGAATCTTCACTTTTTTTCTCTGCATTTAGGAAGCTAAGTGTGGATTCAGCAAACAGATTCTGGAAATACTAAATAGTACTGGGTAAGTCAGTCTTATTTTTAAATGTCTATTTAAGAAGTTCTAACTGTTCAGTTATATCTAAATCCATGCATTTTTATCTGCGTATTGTTGTTATACTGGTTTGGTAATGCTTTAAGTTAGATTACAACAGAATGTTCTGGCCAGTGCCAAACTCCTGGTACCATTTCTCAGACAGCAATGAAATAACTATTTGTCTACTTCCCCAGAGGAAAGTTAATAACTGAGTCCTTACCAGGCATCAAGATATTTTGGAGAAAGTGAATTATGGGTGTTTTAATTTTCTTTAAACACATTGTAGTGTCTAAATCGTCCGCATAGTAGATGGGGTAAGTATTAAGGTCGATGATATGGATCTGAGGAGGAGGGTAAATTACATGCAAGGTCCTTGCTTTTCCTCTGCTTAGTGATGAGCTGTCAGGTGAGAAAATTGTGATTGATTTTTATGGTTAAAAACAACCACTTTTATATGTCAATTATACTTCAATTTAAAAAATTAAAACAAGACCACTTGGGGATATTTAGACATGTTTTATAGAGTTTGTCTTTTTTTTTTTTTTTTTGCTTATTTCTTTTGTTTCACAATTGCTTCTACGTTTCTAACCGTAGCTTTAAATAGATGAGGCAGCCCTATGAAATTATAGGGAAAGTAATCTTCGAAATATTTAGACATTCTTGGGGAGAGTTGAAATAGTCGAATAGTACAGGTTTAGGGACATAAAAAGAAAAATGATAGATTTCTTACAATGATTGTGACATTTTACAGAGCAGAGTCTGGTCAGCTAGGTCCTGGGTGTTGCGCATCCTGTTCACTGTGCTGAGGATGGAGGACAGCTGGCTTGATTTTGATGCTTATTTTTAAGGCCCTTCCTCTGTTCCCTCGGCCACAGCTCCACGGGGGAACACTCAGTGCACTCCTCTCCTTCCTGGCCCCCGCCTGTCCCTGGGGCACCCTCTGCTTGTTCATGAGCCAGGACGGGACAGCTCTGTGCAGTCCAGACCCGACGGGAGGGCAGTTCTTGGGGGGCTGGGCTTCCAAGGGAGACAGTGTCCCACAGCCGGCGCCTTGGTAGACAGGATGGCGCTGCGGGGGGCGCCCCCACGCGGGGAGCCTCTGCGGCTCTGTAGCGGGAACACACGGGAACTGGGGGTCCTGGCGTGGAGAAAGGCGGCCCGGCCCTTTGCTCTTGCTCCTCTGATCTTGCGCTTGTCTTTTCCTCGCTGGCCCAGATGAACTCACGCAGGGTGAGTCCAGGGGCATGTCGAGGTTACAAAGACCTGCTGGGGCCTCGGACCCATGCACCGGGGCCCCGGGCTCCCTAGGTCCCCGACACGTGGCCTGTCATTCGCCCTTTTTGTCAGACTGATCAGCTGAAGATGTGCCTCCCTTAGTTCACCCCGAAGGGAGACTCACCTCGTGTGGGCCCTTTCTGAGTCCCTTTTGCTCTTTCAATATCTCTTCTGGAACCTGCTGCTGGTTAAGCCTGTCGTCTTTTTTGAGTATTTCTGTGCCATGGATCGTTTTCTTGGGAACTTGTTGACCAAGTAACCGAGGTTTCCCTTGAGGGCGGCCTCAGATTTTGTATGTGGCGTTTTCTTTGGCCAATTTTTGGACCTGCACATAGAATCCTCACGCCTGGCCACACGCCGACAGATTCCGCGACCACCACGCAGGTGAAGCACAGCCCCGTTCTGGAGCAAGTCCGTTCCTGTGTCGCCAGGCGCCAGGCGGCATTCGCTGGCGGTGAGGGTGTTCTGGCTGGTGAGTCCCAGCAGCTCCGGCCATGGCCTGCGGCATCTAAATGTTTCTCTTGCCCTTTAAGAGAAGTCTGCTGGCCCCTGCGTAAACCTAGAGAAAAATTCAGACATGTTTGTGTCTTGGCATGACTTATTCTGAATAGTACCCGACGGGTGAAGAAGTAAAATTATCTCCGTTTTTCTACAGTAAATTTTGTTGGCACCAAAATGGTTGATTTTCTTGACTATTTTGAAAACACAAAGTAGGTTTACAAATTCCTGTTTAGAACTGAATTGTCTGTTGAATGTTCTCCTTTTGCAGTGTTGAATACGAGACCTTCGACATTCTGGAGGATGAGGAAGTAAGTTCTGTCCTTTATGTCCTTGGTCTCTCTGTCCCTTGCGCTGAGGGGCAGGTGTCAGGGTTCCTGCTGTTTCGTAGGTGCGGCAGGGGCTGAAGACCTTCTCCAACTGGCCCACGTACCCGCAGCTGTACGTGAAAGGGGAGCTGGTCGGAGGGCTGGACATCGTTAAGGTGAGCCCCCACCCCTGGCGCCCTAAGGGCGGGGGAATGAGAGTCCGTTCCAGCAGGAACTCGGGGGCTGTCCTGGCCGCCTTTCTTCTGGCCTCACGTCCAGGCGCCTGTACACCATGTTACCCTGTCCGGCCCTCATCCCTCGTCCCCTGAGGTCACATCTCTGGCTTCGTGGAAGGAGTAGTAAGTGGTACTGCTTCTAGTTTCGTTGGAGAATGAAGGTTGTAAAGCCGCGCTTTGTGACGTGGAAGAATCGAGCAGGACCTGCGTGAGCAGCGCTGTGGTGGAAGGTTTTGTAGGCCGGCCTTTGCGTGTAGAGGCTGTAGGCCCCCAGGTTTGACATCACACTTTCCAGCAAGCCAGGGAGGCATTTTCCTGCTAAACTGTCTCCTCCTGGTGGGAAAAAGGTCTACCTTAGTAGCTTTTGAATAGCCCTGAAGCAACAGAAATAGATCTGCATCTGTTATTTTATACAGGTATTTTATTTTTGTAAAACACAGAGTCTTCAGACCCCAAATTCTCTCGAGCCTGTTCTTGTCTGAATGTTTTATAGCCGGTACCTTACCCATCAGTAACTCCTGGGAAGATGCAATCAATAGATCTCATTTAATTCTGCGGCTGAGCTGCACGGCAGCTTCTAGGCTGCTACAGGGTGTTGGCCACATGCCTCGATGCTCACCTGTGGGAACAGGGGAGTTTGATTTGTTCTTTGGGAAAATAAGAGGAGCAGCTCCTGGGTCAGCTTTTTGGTGTGTTTCGTGCAGGGCGGGGTTCTTCGTCTGTAGGTCACTTGACACCGGGGTTACGTTCCCGGGGGTCTCTTCTGGCCCCTTTGGGAGTGGAGTGCTTCTCTGGTGAGTGGGTGATTGACTAAATGTACTAGTTATCAGTGACCCAGGCAGTCTCACGTCCTGACAATCTTAGCTGCTGAGCAGTATGGACTCAATGAGTGCGTCTCAGCTCTGAGGGGTCCACTCAGGAGAGTGGGTGGAGTCTGAGCATTTAGACCTGGTCGCCCTTAAACTGCCCATGAGAACAGTTGCTGTGCCTCAGGACTCCCACGGGGCCAGCGCACTGCTCTAGTCCCTCAGCCTGAGAGAGGCCTCCTCCCCATTCCCGTCAGAGGAGGGGTCACAGGCATGGGGAAGTAGGTGAGCTGTCTGCCATGTCACAGCCAGGACGCCCTCCATCCAGATCTTCCCGAGGGCCACAGCCTCCTCGGGCGTGTGCTCAGGACAGCCCTGTGGGTCCTTGGGTGCAGCAGGGCGGCTGCTGTTCTGGGGGGATGGGGGGGCCAGATCCCAAGGCATCGCTGTGGGCTGGCTGGGAGCCTGCGATAGGATCTCCCCTCCCAGGTCTAACCCAGAGTGGAGCTCGCGTGGGGTGGGGGTGAGAGTGGCGTGGGCAGCAGCGTCGGTGCGTGTGTGAGTGGAGCTCGCATCGCTGTGCTTTTCCTTGTCACTCGCAGTTTCCGCCTCTCTCTGTGGTGGTTAGACGGAGGCCTCATTGTTTCGTTCCAGTTGCCAGATTCGTTAATGCTAAACAACCTGCTGGCTGCGGAACCCTCTTCACCCGAACTTTGCCATCTGACAGCGTCCTCTGAACACGGGCTCCATGCTTAGCTGGAGGCGGGCAGCTGCGTCCGTTGGGCTCTCGGACACACACGCAGTCTCACTTCATTGCTTCCACAGGTGCCTGTCCATGCTGTTTTCCTTTTTATTTCTAGGAACTGAAAGAAAACGGTGAATTGCTGCCTACACTGAACGGAGGAAATTAATGCCAGTTAAGCGTGGTGCCCAACTCGTGCAGGAAATACTTCGCTACAGCCGAGCGGCTCGTGGCCAGGCCTCCCCACGGACACGGGAGGAAAGGCCCTTCCCGTCGCTGTGTCCCACAAAGCCGTGCTAAAGACATGTTACCATTTCCCCACCAAAACTAGAGCTCAATAAACCAGTTCACTTAAGCACTGTGGAAAGTGTCTTTACAAGGAGTTAAACATAGTGACGTGACGAACTCACACTCCCTGCTAATGTGGGCTCCCTGTAGCAGTGGTAAGTAGGCAGGCTTCAGAAAGGCGAGATGCGTGATGGAGCGAGTCCCCCGCGCTATCTGAGCAGCTCAGCCAGGCCAGTGGCTCTGTCACTGGCCAGAGGCCTCTGCAGCGCGGGGACGCAGGGCGCCTCGGACTCCGGTGAGCGCAGCGTCTGCTCCCAGGAAGCACTGCAGAGGCAGCGGCCTGATGGAGTTGGCACAGCAGGCACTTTGCGCAGCACCGGGGAGTGGGCAGCTGGGACACGGCTGAGGGTGTAGGTGCTACAACTTACGCTCAGCACTACATGGACAGCATTGGTTTAGCCTTTAAATAGGTTGGCAACATCCCGAGGTTCATGAAAATGTCAGCACACTTTTTGGTCCTGAGTTTAGTGTGTAAGAACTCATTGTTCCATTAGGCCTGTGCCATGCACGCCATGCCCAGGATGGCCGACTTGCCCTCCATGCTGCTTAGATTGTTGGGGTGCGTATGGCCCTGTTATGGTCACTGACTTTTCCCAGCCTATTGATCTGGTGGTTGGAGCCCACAGAAGTGCCTGGTCGTAGTAAGGACAGGGTAACAGACAGCCATTCAGATAAGAGACGGGAAACCCTGGGCTCCGGGAGGCTTGCCCTGCCCGAGGCGCCGCTTCCCTGCTGTTGGCCTGTGTAAGCAAGGCAGCGGCCCATGGGGCGCAGGTTCCCAAGGGCATCTGCACAGGTCACAGTGGTGGACATGGCCTTGCCTCCTGCTCGAGACGGACACCGTCTCACTGGGTTTTCTAGCCCCTGTGGTTAACCAGATGGGGCTCCTGCATTGTCCATGCAGCAGAACCTCTAAATGCAGATGAAAATGTGGTTTCATTAAGCCATTGAGTGACTCGGGGGGGAGGAGTCCATACATGCACACTTTATCCCAAACTGAAATCGCTTGCTTTCATGAATTTTGCCCTGTCCACCTTGTCCTATGATACTTTCTGCTAACTTACCTCTTAACTTCAACTTACCCTAAGCAAGAATATCTTTTAAATATGTCTATATTTTTAATTGATTTCAGAGAGTAAGGGAGAGGGCAAGGGAGAGAGAGAGACAGAGAGACCGAGACGTCAGTGATGAGAATCATTGATTGGCTGCCTCTCCTGGGGATCGGGCCCACAACCCAGGCATATATATGCCCTTGACCAGAATCAAACCCACAACTGTTCAGTCCCCAGGACAATTCTCTATCCACTGAGCCAAACCAGCTAGGGCAAGCATACCTTTGCTATCACAGATTGATAAGCTATTTTTCCCTATTGCAGCTCAAAGCAAATGCTTAACTTCACATAAACACCCACCTGTAGTTTAGGAACCACTGTTCTGCCTAAGGTGGTTGCTCTGATGATAGCTGCGTGGTGAGTTTTAGAACAGGCTTCCCTTCCTGAGGGTGACTCGCATGGTGAGAACCCTCGGCGACATCACCCTTGGCTGAGCACCCTGGTTTGAGTAGGGGTGAGAGTTTACAGAGTTCAGGGCGTTGTCCCTGTCCAGCACGTGTTAGTCTGCTTTTCTCTACATTCTGTTGGGTTGCTTGTGGACCAAGGTACGCTGCAGTGAGGTGTCTGCAGCCAGACCCGGGAAGGTCAAGGGAACCTCATGCAGCTGATGGAAGGCCAGTCCTAACCTGCTATTTTAGGATCGAGGCGATTCTTGGGCCCTGAACCCCACATCCCACTGGCAATCCCCAGTAGGTTTTCTAACAACATCAAGCTCACCTTTAGGGTAATGTTTTGCCAGAACCAACCTCCTCTCCGATGCATGAATCTTAGAGTTTTTACCAGCACCTGAGAAGCTGCCAGCAAGGAGCGGTGACATCATTTGACTGTCACCCCAGGTCTGAGCTCTGTTGGAGGGCCCTAGCGAGTGTGGGTGTGGCGGGAGTGGGGGTTCCCCTGTGGAAAGAGCCCGATGTGCACTGCAGGTGTGAGAAGCACCACCACGCTTTCGGGGGGTAGGGCGCTCACACACAGCCACTCCTCGCAGCCTCCCTGTGCGTGTCTCCTCGTGGCTGTGGATCGCCCTCCCAGCATGGAAGACAGACCTCAGCGAGGGGGGTGCCTCCTCACGTGGAGCCTAAAGAGGACCTCGCCAGGCTGGGTTCCTAGGGGATGGTGTTCACTCGGGAAGAGCCTGCAGAGATGGGCCTTTTCTTTCAAACTCTTCGCTTGGTACCCAAAGCTGGGAGAAAAATACAAGGAAAGGAGTTAGGAATTGTGCAGCTGAAGAACCTGGGGACACAAGAATTCGTTCAGGGGCTTGGTGGTAGCCCTGGGGGGATGTCAGTCCCCAAACCCCAGGCTTGCCCATTCTCCACAAGAGGGCAGTATTGCAACACCTCCCTTACTACGGTGCTGTTCTCAGAATGTCCACGAGAGGGCACTATTGCAACAGCCCTGCAGGATGAGAGCCCTCTAGGTCTCGATAGGGTTTTCTCTTCAGACTTGGGAAGTTCGTGACTATGGTTCCGGTCTCAGAATACCCGCAAGAGGGAAATGCTGCACGACTCCCTGCAGCGGGGAGAGCACCCTAGGACCCTCAGTGGGACTCTTTTCAGACTCCTAGATTTCATTAGTAGGATGCTCTTCTCAGAATGTCCACTAGAGGGCCCTGTTGCCACACCTCCCTGCAGGGCCAGAGCCCTCTAGATCTGTCCGTTTTCCTTTCTAACTGGCAGAATTCCTCACTAGGGTGCTCTTCTCAGAGTGCCCACAAGAGGGCACTGTTGCAGGCCCTCAGCCAGCATTGTCTGCAAACGGCCCTTTTTGCATACCCATTCTTGCCCTCTTGTCTTTGTCCTTCTACCCAGTAGAAGCAGCTGAAGGGCTGTGGTGGAGGGCAGAGCAGACTTCCTGCATGACCTGCTCTCCCACGCTGCCGGCAGGATTGGCATAAACGCTCATACATGATTCAACCCTGTCTGTCCGGTTTCAGTTTTTTTGTTTTTTTTTCCCACTTTGTGTGTTTTTTAATCCTCACCCAAGGACATTTTTCCCACTAATTTTTAGAGAGACTGGGGGAAAAAAGGGAAAGACAGAGAGAAATACTGATGTGAGATAAACATATTGATAGGTTGCCTCTTGCATGCACCTGGGCAGGGAAGGAGCCTGCAACCAAGGTATGTGCCCTTGACTGGAATCGAACCCAGGGCCCTTTGGTCTGCAGGTCGACACTCTATCCGCTGAGCCAAACTGGCCAGGGCTCATTTTGTTGCTCCCTTTCTCTCACACTCAGCACTCAGCGAGTCAGAGGTAGCCTTTCTCCAGGAAGGGATCAGGATATTACAGGAGGATTGCAAAGAGAAAGAAGCAAATGGTGTTGATACTTTCAATATCTAAACATGTTTGAAAATCTCATAACAGAGATTGTGAAAGACAGATCTTTGGATTGGCAAAAGCAGAGAATTTTTGAGAGAAGAAATGCTTTTGAGAACCCAAAGAACTAACCCCTGAAGGAGCCAGGGATCATGGGTCCTTCATATACGGGGCTGCGCCTGAACAGCATCGGGGAGAGGAATGGCTGGCCCAGCCCTGCAGACTATGTCAGGATTGTCAGGGATCGTCCAGCTGTGGAGGTGGGGAGGTCGAGGGGAGGCTCGGATGGACTGTGATCTGGCAGGAGGTTGGTGACCCCACAAGAAGAGAAGAGCACCAGGAGGGACTTTCCACAGAGGACATGGGGTTGGCTTTGGGATATTGCCCAGGCTTCTGCTCCGGCAGGATTTTCAGTTGGATTGAATCTCCCACTGCGGCCAGCACTTTGGTATAAAGGAGACCTGGGTTGGTGGTGCCACAAAGAACCAGTCTGAAGCAAAGGCAAGTCCTCTCTGGTGGAATCCAGCTCCAGTCCAAGGGCCCCCTGCTTAAAGTTCCAGATTAAAACAGTTCATGCCAGTGGTCTTAATCCAGCATCTAGAAGGGTTCAGGAATCTGGAGAAGCGCTGTGTGTGAAGTAATCAAGAGTCCAGAGAGGAAGCATCATTTTGAAAGACATTTGGTGGCCAGAGGAGCTTGGCTATGGAAACCAAGTTCTCCTTGTCTCAGGACCCCTTACTTTATTCACTCAAACTGTCCTCAGGCGAGGTAGATACACACATCAAAGGCCGGGGCTCCCATACAGAACCCGTTGTCAGATCCGTGCAAATGCCCGCGGCTGCTCAGGTGCTTGGCCAGCAGGAGGCAGTAACATGTAGACTGAAATGCCCTCGGCTGTCAGGCAGCAAGCAATCACGTTATGCATCCTTGTCAGGTTTGGGGAAATGCCCTCGCCACCTCCAGGTGAGTCAGCCCTGCTGACATGCTGGAACTGGCCTCCCGCAAGTTCACAGTCACAGTCTCTGGAAACCCCGCTCGCAGAGCTCACTGCCCCCCGGAACCCGCATGGGGAACCCGGGCAATCGACGAAGCGCGCCCGACGCCCGGGACCCGCGCGGGCGCCTGCGCGGTTCCCGGTTTCAGTTTCTGACTTAATCTTTAACTAGAACCAGTTTCCTTAAATTTGATAATTGTTACTAAAATCGGAAGCTTTTTTTCTAAATAAAAGGAATTGGGTACTTTGCACATAAATTCATTTACACATATTCCAGATGTTGAGTCCTAGGGATGGATATACCTTGACTTGATGCCTCATTCAACGAAATGGTGAATTTCTTTTTTTAATCTTTAAAAAACTTTTAATTTTTTCCATTACATTTGACAAACAGTATTATATTCATTTCAAGTGTTCAACATGGTGATTGGACGTTTAAATAGTTTAGGAAGTGATCGCCCGGAAAAGTCTAGCACCCCACTGACCCTGGAATGGGGAGCTTCAAAGAGAAGTCTGTGAGGTTAGAATCGCACTCTGCGTCCAGCTGTGTCTGATATCTGCAGATGTTCAGATTCGTGGAGTCTGGGCCCAGGGAAGAGGGCTGTGCTGTGCTGTGCGCCCTGGCGCCATGCCCTCGCTCCTCGGGCCGCGTCCTCAGTGGCAGGATTTGGGCACTGAAGTCATTCTCCAGGTGCCTGGCTGGGAGCCCCAGCGGGTTCAGTGCTCTGAGCCTCCCCACACTGGCAGCCACCCCATTCCCTGGCAGGCACCTCACTTCTGAAATAATAGCGGTTTTACATCGAATTCAAAATTAAGTGCCCGGACTCAGTGCGGCGTGCCCCCTTCATCTAAATGGTTATCGTTTGTAGGTCGCTCATTTCATCTTTTCTTGGAACAAAGTTTTACGTGAGGGAGCAACACGTTTCCCATATGGGCCCAGAGAGGGAGAGTGGTGCCTTCTCGGGTGGCCTGGGGGTGCCTGCCATGTGGGGAGGGGGTCAAGGCTCCTGTCCCCTCAGATACAGCCTTGAAACTCAGGCCTGGCGTCTGCACTCGGACGTCTATTCAGGAAGAGGGGAACTTGATGTTCTCACAGTGCGGGGCTGACGGCAGGCCTGAGCGAGGATGAACGAGTGCTCTGACACACGTTCCTGGGAAAGAGAGGCTAAGGGGCCGGTTTGCTTTAAGAGCAAAAAGCCCTGTTCACCTGCCTCCTTAGGCTTTGATTGAAACAACTGCTTGAACTAAAATTAACCATTAGATACTGTCAGGTAAGCATCCTTGAGAAAGCACCTGCATCTGTAGTGTCCTTCAAACAAGGGCATTTCAAAGTCTAAACAAAGATTCCAGTAACACACCTGGGGCTCAGACTTGTTTGGAAAAGTCAAGGCAGGGGCTGCCGCCTTCGGCAAGGTCCCCCCTAGGGGCCCCGACCTTTCGGAGATTCCTTCTTACAGACTTTCCAACTAAGTGCCTGCTTCCCCACATCATAGGAGTTAAAATAGTTTATTATGCTCTTGCCCTGTGTTTTAATAAAGGACTCTGCAGGATATAATGAAAAGTTACGAGGAGGTGGGTGTCCTGAGAGAGCCCCTCTCTCCCCTCCCCCCTCTTCCTCTTCCTCCTCTGGTCCATGGGAGGGTTCCAGTGCCTTTGGCTGCTGTGACTGCAGGCAGGGAGGGTGCCCAAGCTATTCAGGACCAGCAGTGGAGACCTCACCTCACGGGGTGTGGAGCAATCCGGGGCCCTCGTCCTTCATGAGTCCTGAGGGTCCCACTCCAGAATCACCAGCCCACTGTGCGCCCCCCCTCCTGGCTGGGGGGCTTTGCAGAGGGGGCAGCGGAGCAGGAGAGCTGTGTTTGGGGAGGTGGCCCTTGAGTCCAGCGCTGGGGTTCCCAGGTCAAATAAGCATGGACTTGCTTTGAGTCTCACTGAGCTCCCCCACATGGGGCCCTGGGACCCTGTGCTCAAGGGGCATCACCAGCACTAGAACGGGGACGGGGGGCCTGGAGCGCAGGTGGACACACGGAATGCACGTGTCTCTGTTCACGCACACCTTTCGTGGTCCCATCGGACTTCACTCACCAAACATAGGTCCAGAGACAACATGGTTCCGAATCTCAGCTGAAGAGCAGCAACACACGAAGTGCATGTGTGGGCCGAGGAGGGGTGGGGCTGGGCTGTCAAGCCGGGACCTGTGTTCCCTCCTGGAGATTCTGTTGCAGAACCACTCAGGGAACCAGGGCCTGCTGGCGAGTCCTCTCTGACCTCCAGCAAACTGGTCACGAGGAACAGCACGTCCCCGAGTCCGCGGCCGCCTTCCTGTGTCCATGCAGAGCAGCAACCGCGAACACCCGTGCTTATTACAGCCAGGAACTGCCCCGAGTATGTGGCACGGCGGGCCACTTCCTTCTCATGGCCCCCCTACGAGGCGGCCTCAGCCCCGGTGTCCAGATGGGGGACTAGGTCAAGCAGACGGCTCCAGGTCCGGGTTCCAGGTGGAGTGGGGATCCCGTCCTGGGTCAGGTCGCCTGGCCCTGGGTGTGGAGTCAGACTCAGCTCCTTCCCTTGGCAAGGGGAGGGAAGCCAGAAGGCACTGGACACAGAGATGGACCCAGCTCGTCCTCATGGGCAGGGCTGGTGCAGGCGGGCACGGGAGAGGCCCCTAGGTGGCTGGAAGCATGCACATGTCCCTTAGAAACACGGAGGACCCACAATGGGTGCCAGGGGGGCTATTTTTGTCCTCCGGGAAAGAGATTCAGACATTCTCCTGAGCCACTCACCTGAGTCGGGGAGGCTGGATCCCCGCCCCTCCTGGGCAGCGCGTGGCTGGAGAGCAAGCCTGCTGTTCGCTGTGCAAACACAAGTTTTAAATCACGAGAACCCACGTTACAATGTGCGCTGTCCTCTTCCCCTGACAAATACACCTGCTAACGACCTGGGGATGCACCTGAATGTTGAACGACCGGTCCTTGTAGGGCTGTGCTGGCCACCTTGGCAGAGCTGGGCATGGGCATTGGGGTGAGCACGCCGAGGGGATCTGTGCGAGCTCTGCACGCCACCCCCCCCCCTCGGAGGTCTTCGTCCAGGTGCGCCCTCTTTCTGTAGGGTGGCATCTTGGGAGAGGTAGGTTCCAGCGCACCCATCTTTTGGAGATGTCCGCTTCAGGGTATGCCTCTTCTGGAGAAGTAAGTCCTAGGGCACCCCCCTGGCCAGAGGGGTCGACCTGGGCGTGCCCACTTCTGCAGGGGTTGGCTGGGGTGCTTCTGCACTGGGCCTGCAGGATCCTCACCTGCCAGAATGGGCTGGGTGTGAACAGCCTGACATGTTCCTCAAGTCTCATGGCGTCCAGAACCAAAGGCCCAGGACCAGGCTATGGAGGCCGGGCCAAATCAGGACATCCAGGTCATTACAGGGTGAATGCCAGGAGCATGTGTCCACCTGATGGCGCTGTGCGCCGTGCTCAAGACCTGCTTACGCCGAATGCAGTGGTGGGTTCAGGACACCAGAGGGCAGGCAAAGACCAAGGACCACCCAGCAGTGAGCACATTACCCCAGGACTGACATCGGGGCCCTGGATGGGTGTTTGGTCCCAGACATACTCTGGGTTCAGAATGCTGTCTGGGTCCCGGATGTAGGTAGGAATCCTTCCATAGCCTTTTGGGTTCTGCCATAAAGATCAGGCCCTGAAGGAAGCTCCTAGTCCGGCCTTAAAAATAAGGGTCCAGCCACGAAGGTCTGGGCCCCGAATTAAGGTCTGATTCTGGGATGGAAGTCCTGGCCTCGTGATGGGTTCGGGGCCCAGAATAAGGTCTTGGGCCCCAAGTTGGAGGTTTGGGCCCCATGTTAGAGGTTCAGGTCTCATGATAAATGTCCGGTACCTGGATGTAGGTGAAAGTCCCCCCAGTCTCCCTCCCACTCTTCTCCCCCCCACTCTTCTCCCCCCCACTTTTCTCTCCCCCACTCGGCGCCTTTGGGAATCTGCATTTTGAATCATCTCGGGTTCTGTGAGGGTCACATATTGTGAAAATACCTTAAAATGAATTTAACATTCAGTGTAGCATGTAAAGACAGTTCTAAGAATTTAAAAGACGCCTGAGTCAGAACCTTGAAATGCTTGCATCCCTGTAGTAGCATTTTAACACATCCGAGTGCAGAGGGAGGGTGGAGAATGGAGGTTGATTGCCACCATGGTTCACGCCCTGTAACATTTAAAAAGGATACGAATATCAGATGGCATGTTGGGATTTCTGTTGACCTGGAGAAGGGATAGAACTACTTCAACAAGTGTGCATCAGACAGCTTCCTCCTTGTAACCTGAGTGAAGAGGACCTGTTACAGAATCCACACTTGAGCAAACGGCTGCTAAGTCTCTCCCCACACGTGTTCGAGTGTGGCTGAAGCCTCTCTCCTGCAAAGGAACAGGCTGAGGAAGTTGGACAGAATAAGACAACATGGCTGAGGTCTGAGATTTGACAGAGTCCTCCAAGAGCTGCTTTTGGATTACGATGTGAAGATAGAAGAGCCCTTGAACAGCAGCTCCTTGTGACTCAACTAACACAGCTCTAGGTCCTAGCCAGGAGAGGGTGATGCCTCCACTGCTAGGACTGGAGAAAGCATACCTTTTGGAGCTCTTGCCACCTTCAGAGGATTTTGTGTGGATGGATGAGAGCTCGGCTGCCACTGGAAGTGGAGGAGCAAGTGAAGAAGAAATGTTTCAGTCTGCTTTGCTGCCATGATCCTAATTCTGACTCAGACCATGAAACCCTGCAGGCAGCAAAGGTATGTAAACTGGCAGAGATCCTGGTGAGTGAGAAGCAGCAGTGCCAGGATGCCAAGAGTCAGCAGAAGGGGCAGGTGGTACTGCTAGAGAAGAAGAGTGCCAGCTACTGCCAGGTGCTTCTCCGCTGCCTTGCTTTACTGCAGAAATTGCTCCAGGAACACCCGCTGAAGAGTCAGTCTGAGTTAGACCAAATCCATGCTCAGTATCTGGAGTGTAGTGCCATGATCCTTAAGTTGAGGATGGAAGATGTCTAGATTTTGTCTGACACGCTGATGAGAAAGTAGAAGATCATTGTCTCATTAGGGACCATTTGGAAGGGGCCATTCGGCTACAAGAAGACGACATGGGAAAGTCCCGACAGGCCCTAAACACCTATGAGGTCCTTGTGGGGGAGTTTAGGAACCTTGTAGAAGAGTACACCCAACTGAAGTAGACAACTAAGAATAGGTGTTGGGCACTGCAGGAGTTTCAGAAAGCCTCCTGCTGAATGTGAGCAGGCCAGGAGGCACGGCTTGTGCATTGGCAGTGCTTCCTCCTCCTGCTAAAAGGACCACCTCCACCTGGGACTATCTTCACTCTGGGAGGGTGGGGACACTTGCTGGAAACACTGCAGTCATGTAGGCACCTTCGTTGTTTAGAACAAGTGAATCTCTTGTGGGTAATGTGGCTGATCGATGTAAATTTATGTACAGGTATCTCCTTAATTAAAGTGATGATATTGAAAAAAAAGATTCATGTTAATAGTTTTGTGTTGCAACACAGTGGTGTTGAAGGGTGTTGTTGTAACTCAAGGGGTTCTGCTGGATCCCTATGCCTGTCTCTTTGGGAATGAAAGATGAAGTAATCCTGTAGAAATGTGCTAAGAGTAAAGATTCCTTATTTGGTGATTTATGTATCAGAATGTGATCCTAGAGCAGACTTGTACACTGGTTTTATAGCCAAGCAGTTGCTTGGCTTTTATATATATAAAAGCCACTGTTCTCAAACAAATTAATGCTTATTGCATGTAATATTATATTTAACTTATTTTCTTGAAATATTAATGTTTATTGAATGTAAAT
>PVJC01002602.1:0-77747 GCA_004026665.1 Murina feae
CCCCCACCTGGTTACTTCCCCCAAACTCTCCCTTGGCTGCTGCTCCGCCTGCCCCCTGCCCATCTCTCCATCTCCTGGCTCCCCTGGGGGTTCACCCCAGCTCTGAAGGGAGATAGGGCCTCTCACAGGAGACCCCTGCCCCTGTGTAAGAGAAAATGGAGCCAGCGAGAGAGTGGGCCCAGGAGGCGTGTGTGAGAAACAGGGAGCAGGTCTCCTTCCCTCACTAAAGCTTCCCCTCTGCCGGCTGGTTCCGCCCCCACTGTCGTGGGCCTGAGTGGGTCCCTCGGAGGCTTAGCAACCACCGTGCGTGTGCCCCGGAACCCACCCAGACTGATCGCAGCCCCTCTGCCTCCAGCTGCCCAGCCAGCCCACCACTGCTGTGGCTCCGATGGGCCTGGGTGGGTCATAGGAAACATGCACAGAGGCTTAGCAGCTTCTGTGCGTGTGTGCCCCTGGACCCACCCAGGCCCATCGCAGCCCCCTGGGCGGCCGGCTGGTCCGACCCCCAAATTGGCTGCGATGGGCCTGGGTGGGTTTGAAGGAGGCTTAGCAGCCTCCATGCGTGTGTGCCCCAGGACCCACCCAGGCCCATCGCAGCCCCTGGGGCAGCCGGCTGGTCCCACCACCACTGTGGCTGCGATGGGCCTGGGTGCGTTCGAAGGAGGCTTAGCAGCCTGCGTGCCTGTGTGCCCCGGGACCCACCCAGACCAATCACAGTCTCTGGCCGGCTGGCTGCCCCCCCTCCCCCCCTGCGATGGGTCTGGGTGGGTCTCACAGAGGCTTTAGCAGCCTCCCTGTGCGTGTGCCCCTGGACCCACCTGGGGCGGCCGGCTGGTCCCACCCCCACATTGGCTGCGATGGGACTGGGTGGGTTTGAAGCAGGCTTAGCAGCCTCCGTGCGTGTGTGCCCCGGGACCCACCCAGACCCATCGCAGCCCCTCTGCCGGCTGGTCCCACTTCCCCCGCGATGGGCCTGAGTGGGGTCGCTCCGAGGCTTAGCAGCCTCCGTGCATGTGTTCCCTGGGACCCATCCAGGCCCATCGAAGCCCCGGGGCTGACTGACTGCTCCCTCCCTCGGCTGCCACCTCTATTTGCGGCAGAGGCCGCAGTCTGTGGCTTCTTCCTGGCTCCCACCTCCGCCATCTTGATTGGACTATTTTGCATAGAGTCCCTCTGATTGGCTAGTGGGCGTGGCTTACCCCATCCCGAAGAAACGGTTAATTTTACTATTTCCCTTTTATTAGTTTAGATTGAGAACTTAATTCTTAAACCTGTTGATTCATGTCTTTCATCACAACTAATCCTCAGGGACTTATAACATTTATGTAAATATATAGTTATATATAAAATCTCTCTATGTCAAAACCTAAGTGACTGAACGACTGGTCGACAGGTGGCTATGAAGTGCACTGACCACCAGGCAACAGACACTCAGCACACAGGATCGGGCTCCCTCCTGTCTGGATTGGGCCTGCAGGGATCAGGCCTAAACCAGTTAACCGACATCCTGTGAGGGGTCCTGGATTGCGAGCGGGTACAGGGCAGGCCTAGGGACCCCACTGGTGCACGAATCTGTGCACCGTGCCTATAGTATATTTATAAGCTTATAAATATATAATTTATATAACATATATGTTGCCTCTCCCATTTTCTCTCTATATTTTCTTTCAGACAATTATTTAATGAATAATGTCTTTCTCATTTTTGCCTCTAAATCTTTTCATTTCTCTTTCACCTATTTTATTTATTTATTTTTTAAATATATTTTATTGATTTTTTACAGAGAGGAAGGGAGCGGGATAGAGCGTTAGAAACATCGATGAGAGAGAAACATTGATCAGCTGCCGCCTGCACACCCCCTACTGGGGATGTGCCCGCAACCAAGGTACATGCCCTTGACCGGAATCGAACCTGGGACCCTTCAGTCCGCAGGCTGATGCTCTATCCACTGAGTCAAACCAATTAGGGCTCACCTATTTTATTTTTATTTTCCTGTTTCATTCTAGGGTATTTCCTTGATGTGTTTTTCCAGGTTAAGTGTCCATCTTTAGCTGTGTTCCCATCTGCTCCTTACCTAAGTGCAGTGCCGGTGGCCCATGCTCTTCCTAAGACCTTTCAATTTTTTTTTGGCAGACTTTCAACTGCCAGTATTTCTTTCTTTGCATCAGCCAGCTGGAAAGGTTGAAAACAAGCACCCCTTTCCCCAGACCACTTTATGTAACTCCAAAATTGCTGTTTAAATACCCAACTCCCTCGCCGCTTAGGTGGGATAATTCTCAGACTTCTGCTTTGCCCCACGTTTTTAGTGGTTCTGCTTGTGACTGCGCTGAGCAGCCCTCTTTGGAAGCTGGCTGAGCAGCATGTCCTCCATTGGCTGCCTTGCCCTGCTGCTATCACTTTTTTACTTTCCTGTTGCCCCATGCACTTCTCTAAGAAACTGCCAGGGCTGGCATGTTTGTGCGAGAGTCTGCTTCCGGGAAAACTCAAACTAAGGCACCCGACCATAATTTTTCATTTTTATAAATTCTGTATGGTCATTTTCCCATCTGCCTATTTCCCCCCTCACTGCTCCATGCGTTCTTTATGGTTTCACTTCCTTCTTTTACAGTTATATTTTAGACCGTCTCAATCTACAGCCTCTTTTTGTTGGTGAGCTCATGTGAGCAAGGAGCTCACGCGTTGTCTGTGAGAGCTCAGTGTGCATGGTTTGCGAGCATCTCTGAAGAGCGCTTGTCATGAACCGATGTCACCATGATAAATGTAATTTAAAACAAAGAGAGTGTTTGTGATTGTTTATGCCACAGTCCGAGGGTTTTCACTGCGTTGACACCCATTCTATGTTCATGTCTCAGCTTGGAATCATGTGAGGGTTACGGACTGAATGTTTTTGTCTCCACAAATTCACACATTGAAATTCTAACACCACCCCAAAGTGATGGTATTTGGAGGTGGGGCCTTTTGGAAGTAGTTAAATTATGAGGTTGGGGCCCTCGTGAGTGACATTCGTGCCTTTATAAAAGAGGCACCAGAGCTTGCTTTCTCACTCTTCATGACATGAGGACCCAGCGAGAAGGTGGCTGTCTGTGAACCACCTCTCATCAGACACCGAACTTGCTGGTGCCTTGATCTTGGACTTCCAGCCTCCAGAAACAGAGATATAAATATTTGTTGTCTGAGTCACCCAGTCTGTGTTAATTTTGTGAAATCACTGAAACAATGGATAATAAAAATGTGGATAGTCTTGGCATTTTGGTTTCTCACCAGATCTATGGGCTCGTGAAAAACTTCTCTGGTGTATCCCTTAGTGGGAGAGGGGAGTTCTTTTGCCTTCTCTTTCATAGTTCAGGCAAGTGTATGCAGAGATCAGCTGTAGCTACTGCATTGCACGTCAAAGATCACATCTGCTGTCATAGCACAACAAGGCCCCGTGCACTAGGGCTTCTTTTGATGTGTGTTGTTTTTCTGAGTCCTTGTGTTTTGGAGTTATATTTTTACTGCTCCGTTTGAAGTTCTGTCTGGCACCTAGGAGTTTCCCTTTTTCTTTCAAGTGTGTCTGAATGCAATGTTTCTATGTGTTTGGAATGTGTTGGGAGAGGGACATCTAACATCAGGTTGGTAGCCCAGTCTGCTACATTGCTGAAATTTTGAGATCCTCTATTTGTGACACAGGTTGCCATTGCAGCCACTGCAGAGTGATTTTTCCATGGTTCCTTGTGCCTAGTGATTGTGTCATCCACTGAGCTGTGAAATGCCACAGTGACTGTGGGGTCCTCGGTGGTCTACTCCATGCCATGCACAGGTAGAGGTATGGGTTAAATGAATGTGGGAAAATGTGTTTAAAATCTCAGAATTTTTATTGTTGTTGTTATAACAAGGATGGTTTTTTTCATTAATTTGTAGAGAGAGTGGAAGGGTGGATGGAGGAGGAGAGAGAGAGTGAAAGAGAGAGAGAGAAACATTGATGTGAGAGAGACACATCAGTTGGTTGACTCCCGTCCCAACCCCACCAGGGTCAAACCTGCAACGCAAACCTGCAACCCAGGTACATGCCCTGGATGGGGAATTGAGCTCTTGAAGCTTCGGTGGTTTAGCCTGGGCTCTAATCACTGAGAACACTGGCCAGGGGGTAAAATCCTTAATGGAACAAAGACATTTCCTCTCCAATAAGGAAGAATTCCAGGTTTATAAGTTAAAAGAAACATTTATGAGGAAAAAGTTTTGCAAGAGCAATCGGGGCACAATGATACATCTTTTCAAAAGAGCTGCGGCTGATTAGTCTTTCTTCATAGTTCCTGCAGGTGAAAATACAATGAAAGGTAAGTTATATTTGACACACCCCTAACTGCACATCCACAGAATTTCCTTATAAATTCAAAGATCATTTTTTAAAAATATATTTTATCGATTTTTTACAGAGAGGAAGGGAGAGGGATAGAGAGTTAGAAACATCAATGAGAGAGAAACATTGATCAGCTGCCTCCTGCACACTCCCCACTGGGGATGTGCCCACAACCAAGGTATGTGCCCTTGACCGGAATCGAACCTGGGACCCTTGAGTTCGCAAGCTGACACTCTATCCACTGAGCAAAACTGGTCAGGGCTACACAGATCATTTTAAAAAATTGCATGAATATTTGTCTTGTATGAAACCACAAACATACTGATTAATTCTTTGTAAAACTTTGAGAGCAAATGTATTCACATCTTAAATTTTTAGGGTTCTATATTTAATGTTGTATTTTCTACTGTCAGGGAAGTCCAGACATTTTCAATTGATGTAATAATGACAATAGGTACTTAATAGAGTCTTCTGTTTCTTCAATTAACATATATTTTAAATAATGGTTTTCTAAAACGTATGTTGTAAAAGCTTAAAACTCACTTGTTTCTTAATACACTTGATGCCCATATTCTATATTATATGTGCTAAAATTATTTTAAATCACCAGCTTCTTTTTGAAGCCAGGATATCTAAATTATGACAATGTTATTATTACAGGTTGGTTCTCAGGAAATCTTGTTAATAGTCTTCCGTTATAAATTCCAGAGACTCAGGGATTGTTTCTCCCTAGAATATAGAAGATATTTATCAACTACATTGAAATAAATCTTGAAAAACACTAACAAAGGATGCAGAACAATATTAAATGTTAATAAGTGGTACCACTTCCTAGAATGTGGTAGTGAAATATATTAAGCCTGAAGATAGAGGCTCCAAAGGAGGCCTGAGTGGTTGGTACTTGACTGAAGTATCTCAGATCATTTCAGAATTTTCTTTCTTTTTTTTTTTTTTTAAATATTTTTATTGATTTCAGAGAGAAAGGAAGAGGGAGAGAGAGATAGAAACATCAGTGATGAGAGAGAATCATTGATCAGTTGCCTTCTGCATGCAGCCTACTAGAGGTCGAGCTTATAACCCGAGCATGAGCCCTTACTGAGAATCGAACCATAACCTCCTGGATCATAGGTCAATGCTCAACCACTGAGCCACCCCCGCTGGGAGATTTCTGAATTTTTTAATGCACCATCCATTTTGCTAACTTTTCTACATATTTTAACACATAGATTTCGGTCTAGAGCTCAATGTTCAACTACCCATTTTACAGAAGAAAAAAAGATGAAATAGCACACTGTCAGTTTATACTTAGAATGGTTTTAGTGATCTCAGCATAGATATGAAAAATAGATGAGAATTAGAGTGAACTGGGTTTGAATTCTAGGTTTATCCCTTACTAGTCTATAAGCTTGAACAAATTTAGCCTCTCCAAGCAGTGGACATGACTGCTATTGCCTACCTTTCTGGGTTAATGTAAAGGTTACATTAAATCATAAATATTAAGAGATCACCATTATCTGGCATCTAATAACATCATAGTGAAAACCACACGTGCCCTGACCAAAGATCAAACCCACAATCAGGGAATGTGCCCTGACTTGAAATCAAACCCACTACCTTTTGGTATACAGGAAGATGCTCCAACTGAGCCACGCTGGCTAGGGCATAGTGAACACTTGTCCCTCATCATATTTATGTCATAATTCCTAGCTTTTGTACACATTCAGCCATTACTAGCAAATCTGTCCAAAAGAATAGTTTTATTCTGAACGTGTTTCAACAAACATATAATAGCTAACTTTTATCTGTCAGCTCATGCTGCACAAGAGTAAATAATACAGGAGTAGACTGTTCCTGAAATTGATTCGTTTCTGTTTGATGCATTAGTCTTTATAAATGAACTTGTGTTTCAAGTGGGTTTGTACTGATTTACCCACAGTGTTTCACTTTGTCCTCCATGTGACCCAGGTCACATGTACTTCAGAGTGGACAGGATCAAAGTCAAAGCAGAGCCTCACTATGGAGTAAGCAAGGCCAGAGCCTCCTGGGGTGCTGGTAGTCCAGGTTATGAGGTTAAATAGTGTACCAATTGGGCATATTAAAGAGCCAACCTAAGGACTGAATTCTGATGCTACATTTTTGCTTGTGTCCAAAACATCAACCCAAGCAAAAAACACATTTAAGTTTAGATATTAAAAAAAAAAGTTAGTAGCATAGGATAAAAATCACCCATTACCTGGATGAGAAGCAACTGTTCAAGGAAGGGAAAACGAGAAGTCTATAGAGAAGGAAGTTTAACCCTCTATGTGATGGGTCAAAATACCATGTGTGGCCAAAGACCAACAGATGGAACCTTCAAAAGTGGAAATTGAACATGGAGTTATTGTTTAATGGGTAAAGAGTTTCTGTTTGGGATGATGAACAAGTCCTAGAAATGGATAGCAGTGATGGTTGCACAGCAGTATGACCACCTAACCACACTGAATTTTGTGTACTTAAAAAGGGTTAAAATGATAAGATTTATATTATTTCTATTTTGCCAAAACAATACATACATACATACATACATACATACATACATACATACAAACAAACAATGGAAATATAGTCCCCCTCAGAAAAGTGGAAGTTGTCTGGTTGAATCTCAAGCTTCTCTAAGAAACCATTCCACTTCCTTATTTCTATAGCTGAAATGCTAAGGCACTGCACTTTGTGAACCTGCACGTGGATGCTCATTTATGCTTCCTGCAGCCTTCTCTACTTAAGAGGAGTCAGGAGCTTTATATAGAAAGTATTATTATGTATAGATAGTAATGATATATTTTCTGACTCAGAGCCAGTCTCTAATAATCATACAACACTTCATATTTCTCAATGTGCTTTTATATCTATTACCTCAGTTGATCTGCAGAACTCAAGAAGGCATTACCTTTGTTTTACACATATGACAAAGTAGAAATATATAGAGATTAAAGCTTCACTATAGTCATCAGCAGGACTAGAATCTGGGCATCCGTGTACTGAGTTAACATTCTTTAGACGCATGACAATGGGACTTTCATTCTACAGGTGTGTGTGAAGAGTGAAGAAAACCATGGTCAATCACATCAATGTTTGCCTTTTCTGGAAGTAATCAGTGATAAAAAGTAAAACCAACACCAAGACAATTGTAATTTTTACTTTCTAGACAAAGACTTTGGGATTATATGGTCATACCCTGAATATAAAAATAATTTAATACAAATATTGGATCAAAATAATTTCAGTAAGCCAGTCCATACTTATTTTTATAGCTAGAAAATGAAAAAAAAAATCTGCAAAGCTATCTATCTTGGGGTTAATCAGTCTTAAACACCTTCACTGAACCTTACCACCTAATCAAGGCATTCACCTTGCATAATTATGCCCTGATTCATGTGCTAGGTTATATATAAATGTGAACTGAATTTTTGAAATAACTTTGTTGGATAGAAAAACTAAATTAATAAAGCCAGGGAAAAGGTTACATGCACAGTGATGTTTACTTTTTCACCTTGAGGAGATGCTAGAGAAGAACAGCAAGTTGGGCTTTACATTTCTAAGGAACAAAGCAAATAGGGAACCTGCTTTAATTTCCAGATTTATCCCTAAGGTTAAAACCTGTGAAACATTTTTCTTGTGGGTTCACATAAAGCGAACATGGTATATTGCAGTGAAAAATGTCCTTCGAAACATGGATACAGTAGATCCAAAAATAGCTTTCATGTCCACGGTTCTTTGATAGTCTTCCGTAGAGGCCGGTGAATAAGACCAGACATGTTCTATAAGGAATCACTGAGAATCTGTTCCAAAGCCTCAATTTCACATATAGTAAAAATAATGGAAATAGAATATAACTTGAGCTCAAATTCAATTTCAAGGTATTAAAGAATTTATATTAAACTTTATCAATGTAAGGGTATGCAGGTTAAGTAGTGGCGTATATCAGAATCAATAAGGGAGGGAGTAGGGGAAGAAGCAAGAACCTTACCAATTAAAGCATAGCACAACGGGTGGTACATTCTTAATTTCAGGCTTACCCTGAGGCCACTATGGTTCAGGGGAAAGGTTACAGTGATCTGGATGGCAGTAGAATTAGGTGGACAAGGAAGCAGGTAAAATGTAAAAGTCATTAGATAGTGACTGACTTCAAAGTAGAGGGAGACTTTTAATTTCCTTTCTCAGGCTCTCACCAGCACTTATTTTATTTTTTTTTAAATATATTTTATTGATATTTTACAGAGAGGAAGGGAGAGGGATAGAGAGTTAGAAACATCGATGGGAGAGAAACATCGATCAGCTGCCTCCTGCACACCCCACACTGGGGATGTGCCCGCAACCCAGGTACATGCCCCTGACTGGAATCAAACCTGGGACCCTTCAGTCCGCAGGCCGACACTCTATCCACTGAGCCAAACCGGTCAAGGCTCACCAGCACTTATTAATCCCTTTATGAAATCAGTGACTTACTTAGTTTGAATATACAGACTTTGGAATTGGTGGATCTAACCTATTAGATAGATCCTCCCCCCCCCCCCCCAAATCTTGACAGATTTGAGTGGTGAGATAATTCTGGTAAGATAAAGTCATCTTTGATAAGGTAAGATGAAATAAGGTCCTATGTTTTTAATGTAGTAGGAGGGAAAATACTGTCCTGATATTTTTCTAGCCTTTTTGTATCATCCTTCCAATTAAGCAAACATCAAGTACGAGTACCTGTTGTGTGCCAGACACGCTAGGCACTAAAAATGCAATGATAAATGAGGCTTAGGAAAGACATGTATAAACACTGCCAAGCAGTATGTGTTGGTTAGAGATATGAATTAGGGACAATGGTTGTATGAAACATGGGCATTGTTCAATTCCTTGCATATTGACGATCAGGGAAGAGTCTAACGAGAATGGAACCCAAACTAAAGAATAGATCTTTAGCCTGGTTGGTGCAGCTCCATGGTTGAGTATTGACCCAGGAGCCAAGAGGTCACCAGTTCAATTCCCTGTCAGGGCTCATGCGCACGCAGGTTGCAGGCTCAGTCCCCAGTAGGGGGCATGTAGGGGGTAGCCAATTGATGATGTTTCTCGCTCATCAATATTTCTATATTTCTATCCATCTCCCTTCCTCTCTCTCTAAACATCAGTAAAACAAAACAAACAAACAAAACCCACTTTTTTTAGAATAGATTTTTAGTAGTCCTAAGACTTGGGGAAAGTCAGAGGGTCAGAGTAACATAGAAGGACACAGGACAGGCATATTCAGGGAGCTATAGGATTTTAGTAGGAATGGAGATATTTGTGTGTGGGAAGGAGAGTTGGCAGGAAAGGATGTGAGGGAAGTAGATAAGGCTAGATCACCGAGAAAACTGAATTTGGACTCTAGAAATGGAGGCAGCCATTGATACATTCGTTTTTTTCTTAAGGAAAGGAATAATGTGATTCAATGCCATTTTTATAAAGGTCACTCAGGGAATAGAGCTTCAAATTATTTGGACATGATGCTGAGTGATACTAGAGAAGGAGACCATTACTGGAGACTGGATTACTCTGCTCAGGCCACCATAACAAAACAACACAGACTGGTGGCTTAAACAACAGAACATTTTTCTCACAAACAACAGAACATTTATTTTTCTCACAATCTGGAGGCCACAAGTTTAGACCAAGGGGCTGGCCAATTCTATTCTGTGTAAGGATTCTCTTACTGGCTTACAGAGGGCCACCTGCCAATTGTGCCCTCATATAGCCTTTCCAATGTGTAAATGTGGAGAGACACTGAGAGTTCTCTGATGTCACTTCTTATAAGGACACTAATCCTATGAGATCAGGGTGCCACCCTTGTGACCTCATTCAACCTTAATTATTTCCTTAGTGGTCCCATCTCCAAAAACAACCACTTTAGAGGGTAGGACTTCAACATACGAATTTTAGGAAGATACGAACATTTAGTCCATAACAGACTATTACAGCTGTTCTGTTAAAAGACGATGAGAGCATGAATTGCATAGTAGCCATGGGGCAGGAGGAGAAGGATATCAGAGATGCTAAGGAAATAAAATGAGCAGTTCTTTGTGACTATTTGTTTAGGTATGGAGTGAGGGGAGAAGGGGAAAGTTTGGATAAAAAAAAGGACAGTTCTTTGTGACTGTTTAGGTGTTTAGGTGTGGAGTGAGAGGAGGGAGGTTTGGGTAACCCCTGCATTTTTAATACATATTTTTTATTGAATTTTAGAAAGGGGGCGGGGTAGAAAAAATATCGATGTGATGTGAAAGTGAAATATCCATCATGGATTGGCTGCCTCCTGCCTGGTCTCTATAGAAGATTGAGGCCCAAACCCAGGCATGTGCCCCGACTGGGAACCCAACCAGCAGCCTTTAGATCACAGTATGATGCCCAACCAGTAAGATGGCCAGGGCATTCCTACATATTTTGTTGTTGTTCCATTTACCAGAGTTCTCTGGAGAAACAGAACATATTGGTCAAATAGGTCTAAGATAGTATTGGTTCTGGTTCTCTGGAGTGTGTGTGTGTTGTGTTGTGTTGTGTTGTGTTGTGTTGTGTTGTGTTGTGTGTGTGTCACGAGATTCCTTAGCCTCCTTAATCATCTGATACATCTGGGAAGTCCGAGGATCTGCTGACTATAAGCTGGAGAACTAAAAATGCCATGTGTAATTCAGCCGAATCCAAAGTTCTGAGAACCAGGAGAACCGATGTCTAAGGGCAGGAGAACATGGATGGCCTAGCTCAGCAGAGAGCAATTCACCCCTCCTCTGCCTTTTAGTTCTCCTTAGGCCCTCAACATGTGGATGATGCCCACCCACAGTGGTTAGGGTGACCTTCTTTACTCAGCCTACCCATTCAAATGCCAGTCAGCTCCAGAAACATCCGAAGACACACCCAGAAATAAAGTTTTACCAGCTATATCTGGGCATCCCTTAGCTCAGTCAAAGTGACACAAAATTAAACATCACAACTGATTAGATCGTAGTACTACTAATAAGAATAAAGATTACGGGGGAGAGGTTCTGATTGTGGGAAAAAGCTGGTAAAATTAGTTTAGGATGTTGAGTGTGAAGTACCTGTGGGACTTGTAGGGAAGAAAAAAATGTCCAGTGAGGAGCTAGATTTACAGGTGTTTGATTCAAGGAAGAATAACCTGACTGGATGTACAGGGGTGGGGTCATCAGCATTCAGAGCCATACTGATAGGGTCAGCATGGACAGGCAGGTGTAGAACAAGAAGAGAAGAGGATCAAGGATTGATTTGTATGAAGAAACTGGGCATGGCAACACCAAAACAAGCAAACAAACAAAACCCCAAAGCAAAAACAACAAAAACCTTTGCTAAATGTCTTATTTTATTTTAAAATTAGAAGAAAATAGAATACTTTTGATTTAATAATTTCTAACATTAGACTCTTACCCTTATTTTATTTTAATTTGAGGGAATATTTTTATTGATTTCAGAGAGGAAGAGGGAGAGGGATGAGGGAGAGAAAGATGAAACATCATTGATGAGAGAGAATCAATCATCAGCTGCCTCTTGCACGTCCCACACTGGGGACTGAGCCCACAACCTAGGCATGTGTCCTAACTGGGAATCGAACCATCAGCTCCTGGTTCATAGGTGGATGCTCAACCACTGAGCTACATCGGCCAGGCAGGTGTCACCCTTATTCTTAATAATTTTGTATGAGCACATCTCCACCTTTATTGCTGACCCAAAGTGATTTTTTGCTAATAAAAGAGAATCTTCTGGAAGGTGGTGTAATGAGTAAAGGATTGTGCTTAGCTATAAATTTAACTTCTGTAACTCCAGCTGCGAAATGAAGTCATTTATTACAGGGGAAAGTTGCTGGGTCTGAAGGAGAAGACAAATGGTTGCCTCTTTGCCCGAGTTTACACAGCGCATGCAGCTCCTTACAGACGAGGGTCTGCTCTGCAGAGGCTACTTCTAAGCATTTATGAGGCCTGAGGTGTTTGGGGCTGTTATGAGGGCCAAGTGGTTCCTCTTACAGGTGGGAAGGGCATAAGAGTTCCTGCCTGTGCTCTGAGTCAAGGGATCTGTCTCTTTTTACGAGGGCTGAGCTTGCCAGCAAATGAAAAGCAAACCCAATCAATAATGAGAGAAGAAAATACTACAAAACTGAAGGAAATCTCTTATGAGCAAACAGAAACGGAAATGAAAAATGAAGAGTAAAACTGAATGTATAGAGCTTAGTATCCCAAAGCAGGTGACGGCCCATGCAAAGCACAAGATGGCCTACGCCATCCAAATGGTGGTGGAGAAAGTGTTGTCAGTGTCACCGTGGACATGCAGGGCAAGAAAACGGAAAGCCTGGGGGAAAAAGCAAGTGACTGTTTTTGTTTGTTTGTTTATCCCTTAGGCTTTTAAAAATATATATTTTATTGATTTTTTACAGAGAGGGATAGAGAGTTAGAAACATTGGATGAGAGAGAAACATCAATCAGCTGCTTCCTGCAGCTGGGGATGTGCCTGCAACCAAGGTACATGCCCTTGACCAGAATTGAACTCGGGACCGTTGAGTGCAGGCGGATGCTTTATCCACTGAGCCAAACTGGTCAGGGCATCCCTTAGGCTTTTAAATTGTGTTTATTAGTGATAGGCTTCCTGGATTAAGTCAGAGCTACAGTAAAAATGTCCCTCTGAGCCCTGGCCCAGTGGCTGAGTTGACTGGAGCATTGTTCCCTATGCCAAAAGGTTGCAGGTTGATTCCCGGTTAGGGCACATACCTGGGCTGTGGGTTCCATTCCAAGTCTGGGTGGGTATGGGAGGCGTCTGATTCATGTTTCTCTCTCACATCAATGTCTTTCTTTCTCTGTCTCTCTCTTCTCCTTCCTCTCCCTCTAAAATCAATAAACATATCCTTGGGTGAGGATACAAGAAAAAGTCTCTCTGAGAAACTTCTATGACTAGGATGGCCTTGATTTTTTTTTTTTTTTTTTTTTTTTTTGCCTAGAGGAGAAAATCTAATAATATCCATTTCCACAAAGCAAAATATTCTTGTTTAAGGCTATTATCATCTCAAATATTTCCACAGGAAATAAAGAGCAATGGTAACTTACATGAATGTGGAGCCTACAAATATTGAAAAATTGGAAGAAAACAGGTAAGACCGTTTTTATTACATTGGGCTGCCTTTGGGTTAAAAATTGTATCTAAGTTAGATATAAGGAATGAATGTTATGAAATAGATTAGAAAATAAGGAATTAAGCCCCCAAATTATACCATTTAACACAGAACAGAATTAGATTCCTTGATCCCTCCCTTGAGGTTGAAGATACTGCTGTGAAGATATTGCTGTTGCGTAGTTAGCCCAAAGGACTGCTTTATACTTAGGGTAGTCATCCAGGAATTTTTCAGTTGTAATCAAAAGTTGTGAGGTATGTCCTAACCGGTTTGGCTCAGTGGATAGAGCGTTGACCTGTGGACTCAAGGGTCCCAGGTTTCATTCTAGTCAAGGGCATGTACCTTGGTTGCAGGCACATCCCCAGTGGGGGGTGTGCAGGAGGCAGCTGATCATTGTTTCTCTCTCGTCAATGTTTCTAACTCTCTATCTCTCTCCCTTCCTCTCTGTAAAAAATCAATAAAATATATTTTTTAAAAAGTTGTGAGGTACGTTTTACTAAAAAAGTACCATTCAGCTAATTAATAGAGAAGGTTTCACAGAAAACGCTATAATGATACAGCCCTGAATCCACAGGGAAGGCTACATGGTAATAACACAAATGGAGGCTGGTTATGTGGTAGGAACTGGCTGAGCAAAAGCACAAAGTGCTGGAGGGTGTAGAGGGCGAAGGAAACAAACCTCAACAGATGGAAATATTCAAACCTGTTTTTGAAATGTTTAAATCTTCCAGAATAACGACATGGGAATATCTTTTGTTCAGGTGGGAAGAAAGGACGTAAAGAGTTGCAGTACATTGAGAAATGTAAGCAAGAGGCTGATGCGCTGTCCTGGAGAGAGAGGGTGGCCCTGGGTGAGATCTCTCCTTTGCTAATATAGAACATGCTGCCTGTGACATGTGACAGTTCCATGACAAGACAGAGTTGTACCGGTATGTCCCTAAATGTAAGGGGTTTCTCCCAAAATTATCCTCAGCAAAGGAGTTGGCCTTACACAAAAGTTCTTATGATATCTGTTTCTTAATTACTTTGGGAACAGCACACTATACTTAGGGAAGCCACTTTGCTGCAATCTTTGAATGTCAAGCTAGTTTCCAATGCTTATAGGTGTCACCTGACAAACTGGAAATAAAAGAGGCTACAAACATTTTATAGGGTTTTTGAAAAGGAATTTGTTTCCTAAGAATATGATTTCATAATCACCAAGTTTTGCTTTCTTTATAAATACACTTTTTTAAAGGTAAAGCAAGTGTGGTATTGTCACTAGCACAGCTATACATCTGCAGGTTGAATGATTTTAATATCATGTGAATGACTATTTGTGGGTTGAGATCAAATTTCCAGTGTCAGTATCATTGTGCTCAAGAGGAGCTGTGCTTTAAATAATTTAAATAGAAATAGAGATGATGGGCTCTGATAAAGGAAGACAAGTGAATCATATTGGCTGTGGTATTGACAAAGGTGAGTGTGAAGAGAAAACAAAATTGCTTCATGAATTGTGAATGGTGAGAGAGAGAGAGAGAGAGAGAGAGAGAGAGAGAGAGAGAGAGAGAGATATTTTCAAATTATTCTTTGTAAATGTATTAATGTGACTAAAATATGTAACCACATTAAATAAGCAGACATATGAACTAAAAGTGTGTCTATTCAAGTTGGTAAAAAACTTTATTTATTTATTTATTATTTTTTAAAATATATTTTATTGATTTTTTACAGAGAGGAAGGGAGAGGGATAGAGAGTTAGAAACATCGATCAGCTGCCTCCTGCACACCCCGTATGGGGATGTGCCCACAACCAAGGTACATGCCCTTGACTGGAATCAAACCTGGGACCCTTGAGTCTGCAGGTCGGCACTCTATCCACTGAGCCACACTGGTTAGGGCTGGTGAAAAACTTTATAAAAAATCTTATTATTGGCAAAATGGGAGTTACTTTATATTATTCAGTCATATACAGTACATAGGGCGGAGAGAGGTCCTCACACTTCATTGTAGCCTGGACTAAACACCATGCATTGGACTGAACACATTAGATTTCCTCTGAACCTTCTGACGGTCTTCTGTGGCCTATGTACATTGAACAAAGACTGAAGGGCTGTTGACCAGGAAACCTAGTTTCTGGTAGAACTTCTACAGCCCAGCAGTTTTCTCTTGGGAGTTTGGGTCGCTTTTGTTATCATCATCCTTAAGAAAGATCATTTCCTGAAGTTCCAATCCTTTTTTTTTTAATTTTTAAAATTGATTTTAGAAAGAGGAAGGGAGACACACACACACACACACACACACACACAGAGAGAGAGAGAGAGAGAGAGAGAGAGAGAGAGAGAGAGAGAGAGAGAGAAACATGAGCAGGCACCTGCCCTGTGTGGCTAAGTGGTTGACCATCAACCCATTAACCAGGAGGTCATGGTCCTATTCTCCGTCAGGGCACATGCCCAGGTTGCAGGGCTTGTTCCCCAGTCAGGGGTGGGGTGTGCAGGAGGCAGCCGATCAATGATTCTCTCTCATCATTGATGCTTTTGTCTCTCTCTCCCTCTCCTCTGAAATTGATAAAAACATATTTAGGGAGAGAGAGAGAGAGAGAGAGAGAGAGAGAGAGAGAGAGAGAGAGAGGTATTTGTTGTTCCACTTGTTTATGCATTGGTTGGCTGATTCTTGTATATGCCCTGACTGGTGATAGAATCCGCAACCTTGGCACAACCTTGGTGTACGGGGATGACACTCCCACCAACTGAACTACCGGGTCAGGGCCTGAAGTTTCAATCCTTTATAACTGAGAATCAAAATGAAAGTTATCTACTATTTTAACTTTCTTTATCCTACTAGATATAATAAGCACTTAATAGATGCTCACAGTTTTTATTATTGTCAGGCTTATATGCTAAGCACTTCACATGTTTGATGATATTTTATCCATGTAATCTGGTGATACAGGCAGTGTTAGCTATTCTAGAAGTGGTAACTGAAGTAAAAAAGGAGAAGTGACTTGATTACAGTCACAGAGCTAGTGAGTGGCAGACCCAGGTGATACCAAGCTGAGGATTCCAAAATACACATTCTTCATTAAAAAATTGCTCTACCTTCTGAGGATAGAGATAGGCAGTGGGCCCCCGGAGGGACACTAGTCCAACCTGTGGATTCCGGAAGCACTTCCTACTGAACACGATGTTGTAGAAGGATCTGAAAAGTGAGTAAGAGTTAGAAACAGGAAAAGGTGGGACAAATCTTTTCAGAAAGAACAGCATGAGTAAAAGCCCATGAGTGTTGGAGCATTGCTACAAACAGTTGAGTGTTGTCAGTGTGTATAGTGTGAGTCAGATTGATGGGAAACACATTGATGAGAGGGCAGAGGGAAGACTTTATGTAGTTATAGGACCTTATATGCTCATTATGGAGATTGAATGTTACCCTAGAAAATTGAAATAATTAGAAACAGTAACAGGAGCAACAATAAGAATACAAGGAAAAGCAGTCATCAGTAAGGCTTAGAAATAAAACAGGATTTCAACTTCCCAGATATAAAAAAAGATGAGCTGTTTGCTACACTTAACTTTTTAGGAAACATTGATTATTGTTTGTAAATTAATAAAAACAACTTTAAAACAGGCAAGTCTCCTTAGTAATGTTTTTGACCAGAGGAATTGTTAGGGAAACTATGAAGTATTTGAAATTGAATGGCAGCCATTATTATGTCTATTCCCTTGATTAAGGACTTTATTTTGCATCTCATTTAATCCCCATAACAATCCTATGAAATAGGTGATGACTTCTCAGTTGTATTAGGTAAGCAAAACCAATTAAAAAACACTTCACCAAAGGTAAAGTGTCTTGTCCACAGAAATCTGGTTTGAAATGTAGTGTGATACAACAAACAAGTCTGGGGAGGAGGTGAAGAAAAAGGAACCTCGTGCCCTGCTGGTGGTATCACAAATTGGTGCAGCCACTGTGGAAAACAGTGTGGAGTTTACTCAAAAATTAAAAATAAAAAATAGAACTATCCTGTGACCCTGCAATTCCACTTCTGGGTATTTATTGGAAGAAATCCAAACAACTAATTTAAAAAGATATGTGCACCCCTATGTTTATTGCAGTGTTATTTACAATAGCCAAGATATGGAAGCAACTTAAGTGTTCATCAAGAGACAATTGGATAAAGAAGATGTGGTACATATACACAATGGAATATTACTCGGCCATAAAATAGAATGAAACCTTATCATTTGTGACAACATGGATGGACCTAGAGAGTATTATGCTAAGTGAAATAAGTCAGACAGAGAAGGACAAATACCATATGATTTCCCTTATATGTGGAATCTGAAGAACAACCCCCCCGCCCCAACCAAACAAAACAGAAACAGACTAATAGATCAGAGAAAAAAACTGATGAATGGGGGTGAGGGGTGGAGAAGGGAATTGTGGGCTGGATGTAAAAAGGTGAAGGATTAAGGGGAGTAAATTGATAGATACAAAATAGTCATGAAGATGTAAAGTACAGCATAGGGAATTTAGTCAATAATATTTGCCCTGGCCAGGTGGCTCACTTCGGTAGAGAATCGTCCCTTACACCAAGGTTTCAGGTTCAATCTCTGGTCAGGACACATACCAGAAGCAAGCAATGATTGCTTGAGAATAAGTGAAACAATAAATTAATGTTTTTCTCTCTCAATGTTTCTCTCTCCCTTCCTCTTTCTAAAATCAGTAAATAAGTTTTTTAAAAAATATTGTAATAACTATGTTAACCTTTCAACTATGTATGGTGCCAGGTGAGTACTGGAAATATCAGAGGGAACACTTTATAAAGTATGTGATTGTCTAACCACTATGCTGTACACCTGAAACTAATATAAAATAATATTGCATGTCAGTTCAGTCAGCTGTAATTTTAAAAAAGTAGTATGATAAAGACGTACTGAACTTAAGATGTTGGTTGAAGAGGCCCTGAAATTTGGTAAGCCAACGACAAAGACTAGGAAGAGTTAACTCTTTCTATGGCAGATACAGATGCAGACTCCACAAAATACTACCCCTTCTTAATAATCTGTTGACAGGCTTCCTCTTCCTCCTCCTCCTCCCCTCCTCCCCTCCTCCCCCTCCTTGTTCTCCCCTTCCTCCTTCTCCTTCTGGAATAAGAAAACAAACTAATCTTTCATAAAGAAAACAATTTACCCAGCTCAGTACCATTAAACTTGAGGTCCAGCTAGAAAATACAGTAAGAAGTTCATGTGAGCTACTGCATATACTTTCCAAGATATAAAACCCATAGAAAACCAGAGCTGTAACTATGGAAAGATAAATGACTGAGAGTATCTGAACAAGTGAGAACCAGCAGGTTAGGCTGTGATTATAAACAAACCCTAAAATCTCAGTGGCTTATGACAAGAAAAGGTTATTTTTTGTTCGCACTAACTGACCACTGAGGCTTGGCTGGGGGGCTCACTCTGGTACCCGACTAAACCAGCAACCCTATCCAGCAGTGTAGCAGATGGAAAGGGAGCACATGAAATCACACACTGGCTCTTAAAGCTGCCACATGGAAGAAACATATAATTTCTGCTCACATTTCATTGGCCAGAACGAATCATATAGCCACATCTGATTCAAGGGGAGTAGGGAATTGCATTCCAGAGGGAGAACAACAAAAATTTGGTGAACAACATGACTAACTACCACAGCAAGATCTTAAGAAAAACATCAGTGGAAGTAGCTTAAGACGGGGAAAGTTCTAGAGCTAGGGGGTGGCATTAGGGGCTTATAATTATGTGAACACTTGATGACTTATTCATAATGGTGACTAAGGAAAATAAAATATAATCTAATAAAAGAGTAATATGCAAATTAACCATCTCTCTGGGATGCCTAAGCCACACCTACCAGCCAAGCTACGCCCACAAGCCCATCAGAGCGGCTGTATGCAAATTAACTCAGCCAAGATGGTGGCCAGCAGCCATGGATATAGAGTAAGCAGCAGGCTTCCGTTGCAACTGCCTGCCTAAGCTGCCTGAGCCTCTGCTCATGGTAACAATGTTTTAATTATAGAAGCCACGGAGCTGAAACAAACAGAAGGCTTCCTTACCTGCCTAGGCCTCAGCTCAAAGCAACAGTGTTTCAATTATAGAAGATAAATAAACCCCAGAAACCTGATTCCAGCCAACATCGCTGGGACCTTGGGTCAATGGGAACTGTGGGCAGCCTGAAAACCTGAAAACAGCCCTCAGCCCCTCACCCAGGCTGGCCAAGTACCCCAGTAGGGACTCGAAACCTGAAGGGACTGTGGGCAGCCTGAAAATGGCCCTCAGCCCATCACCCAGGCTTGCCACACCCCAATGGGGTGAGGGTCCACACTGGCGGGCTTGGCTAGCCTGCAAACAGCCATCAGCCCCCTCACTCAGGCTGGCCAGGCATGCCAGCAGGTGGACATCCCCTGAGGGGTCCCAGACTGTGAGAGGGCACAATCCAGGCTGAGGGACCCCCCGAGTGCACAAATTTTTGTCCACTGGGCCCCTAGTTTAATATATAATTTCATATATTATATAAAAACCTGTTGCAATACCAGGTCAATTTACACTGTGAGAAGTTTGGTGAAGAGCACTGTAAGATGTCTTACTGGAAATAATATTGACGAGGTCACAACCAGGGCTTTGTATGGGATATATTATCATCCTCTTCCATTCTCATCGGAGGCTCAATCAAAGTCCATTATGTTACTTCTGACTTATTTTAGGTGATTCTAGTCATATTTGCAGTTTCACTGCTGTTTGCTGGCATTGGACCTAAGGAGTTTTCATTATGAATTTGTGTACAAAAATGCCACACATGAGATACAACTCAACATATTGTTGCTTCTGTACTTTATTCAGTAAAATATCTAATTTTAGACGATTTCATAGAAAATGAACTAGATAACTCAAACTTTCTTCATTACAGAAATAACATCTTTTCTAGGGGAAAAAATGACCTCATAATTGCATTCTCCAAATAGAGCAGATTCTTCCCTTTAGAAAGCACATATGTGAGAGGTTTCAGGTGGAGTTTCCCCAGAAGCTGATCGTGAGACCAGGAATGTAGGGCAAGTACTGTATCTGAGTAGGATGTGATGCCAGAAAGCCCCGGAAGGGGAGCGAGACAGTTAAGGAAGAGACCAACATGAGGTTCCTTAAAGAGCAGGTTACTGCTGTAGGCAACCGAGGCTCTGAGTTGGGGACCTCTGGGATACCGTGTAGAATACAACTGAATACAAGCATACTGGCTTTATTGCAGGTTCAGTTCCAGACCAGCACCATACGGTGAGTCTTAACCATTTTGCTGGTGGAAAGTCTTACCTTCACTTTGTAAAAATAAATGCAAGAGCTGTGAAAGTGCAAGATAATGAGCTTTGCCTGTATAGTTCTACCTGTAGGTGGGGAATCTGGGGAGATTTTATTTTTATTTATTTTATTATATATTTTATTGATTTCAGAGAGGAAGGGACAAGGAAAGAGAGAGAGAGAGAGAGAGAGAGAGAGAGAGAGAGAGAGAGAGCGCGCAATTATGAGAGAAAATCATTAGTAGGCTGCCTTCTGCACGCCCCATACTGGGGATCAAGCTGGGCATGTGCCTTCACGGGGAATCGAACCATGACCTCCTGGTTGAGAGGTTGACACTCAACCGCTGAGCCAACCCAGCTGGGCTAGCGAAATTTTAAATCCACTCCCATCCTTGATTCCTTGAAGCCGGAAACTACCTGGCATTCCCAGCCTGCACCCCTGGACTGGTAAAGTGGGGTCTGGCAGCCAGGAGAAACCCTTGAACCGAGAAGCAGAGAGTGAGAGTGACTTGCCATAAGATGTCATTGGTCTGTGGGTAGGAATGACAGAGGGTGGAGCCCCAGTGAAGCTCCAACACTGTCAGTGCCCATACCTGGGCTTCTTAGCCCATTTTCTCTGACACATCCATCTTTGAGCCCAGATGTTAACTTTTTAAGAAATATTTAAAATGTGCTGGCATCTGAGAAAAGATACCATTTTTAAAAAAGCAGCAGTGGGTAGGTCATACACAGAGTGGCCCAAGAATGGGGGTGGGGGAGCTCTGACCAGTTAAGAATCAAGGCTCCTGGGAGAAGTGACTTTGCTCACCAGCAGGCTGGGAAAGGGAGATGCCCCGGGCAGTGGCAGGTGTGTTTCAGGAAGCAGGGAGAAAGCTTTCTTCAAGCCACGTGGACTTTTCCGTTAGCAGGTGGGCCTTACTCCTCATTCCTTGAGAAAAGAGAAACAAGCAGTAGATATTGTCAAGGGTTGATAATGTTTTAAAGTTCAATTAGTATACTACAACAGGAAGTGGAGTATTATTTAGAAGTTAGCGGCTCTTGGTTGATTTACCCTAAACTCGAGTATTTTCCAGAGGTAGCAGAATAAAACTGCCTAGAAAGCAGATCCCTCAGGATAGGGGAAAGTAGGGTTTTGTTTGGGGGAGGGTACAGTTCTCCTCAAAAGAGAATTGTGGAAGTCATAATTAAACAAAGAGGAAAATGTGCCAGACAAGAGTGGGTGGGGGCTGTTTTGTCTTTGTGATTGGTGTGGTGCGTTCAAGATGCCTAACCTAAGACGAGGCTTCTGGGCTTCCAATAGGTGAGTAGCTGCCCAGGAGACCCAGGGCTCCAGGAAGAGGGGCGCAGGTGCCTGGGCCCCGCAGCTGAGAAGGCTCCAGCACTCGGAGGCGGGCGGGCCGGACGGGGAGTCCTGACTCCGAGGCCTGGCGGCTGCTCGCCGAGATCCGAGGGCGGGACGCGCGCGCAGGAACCCGGCCCGACGGGCGCGGCTCTCACGCGCGCTCGCTGCTGCATGGAGCCTGACACCCAGGTCCGAATCGCTGCCCTGATCCCTCCCCACTCCCGCTTCTGTTTGCCGCCCGTTTCTTCCCACCCCACCGCCCAGCGCTGCGCGCGGCCAAACTAAAGAAACTCGTTTCGTTCTTCCAGGGGCGCGGGGAAAGCGCGTGGTCCCTACCCCTGCAACAGGGGTCTCCGGGCGGGCGGCTGGAGGACGAGCTAGCGGGCATCTCCGGCCTCGGGATGCGGCAGACCCCGTTTCTCCTTCTGTACCCCGCGCCCCGCGCGCTCACTTCGGGAGAAGTTGGTTGCAAAGTTTCTGAGCGAGGAGTGGGCTCTTGCAAGCGGAGCTCAGGGCGGGGGCTGTCGCCGGAGGCGAGGACAGAAGCCCTCCTCGCGGCTTCTTTGTTCTGCGCTGGGGGACAGACCTAGCCAGGAGTCGCCAGGCGAGAGAGAGGACCGCCAGCCGCGACATTCCGGACCCAGCAGGGGGGCTCTTTGCTTCCTCTCCCCCTCCCTACCTCTTCCTTGGGGCATCTCCCCCCCCCCCCCCCCTGCCCTGGCACTGCTCCCAAAGCCCCCAGCCTCCTTCCTCTATCCCAACCCATTACCCCCAAACTTCACCATCCCACTAAGGTCCCACGTCTAGGATGAGAGAGAGGGTATAAGCGAAGGCGCGCTCTGCGATACCCCCTGGAGGGTGGGTATTTGCTTTGGGAAGTTGGGTTTTTCCTTTGCCCTTCAACTGTTTCTCCACTCGGGCCCCCATTCTCTCCTATTTCCCCCACCTCTCGTCTTTCCTCCTTTTCACTTCTAGTGAGATGTTTATATAAGAACTGTTAGCGCTGCTCTGAGTCGCTCAGAAAGCCAGTGCTGTGGGCCGCACTCGGGATGAGGGTCTAAAGATGGGGGAGGGCGGGTAGGTGAGAGTGGGGTCCCCAATTCTGGAGTTCGGGGAACGACTGGTAAAGGACCCTAGGAAGGGTCTGTAGCTGTCCCTGGTCCGGACACCTGATTTAGGCGGCGCTGAGGGAGGGGACAGAGAGAGGGGATGCTCGGCTGGGCCGCGCCAGGGGTACCGGATGGGAGGCGGCCCGGGGCCCAGGGTCAGATCTTTGGGGTGAGGACAAGGCAGTGGCATAGGGAAGGAAGCAGGAGAGGAGCGCTGGGCTCCAGGGTCTGAAGGAACGTGGGGGCCATCCCAAGCATTGCCTTCGCGGATCGAGGTTCAGGCAAATCTGAGTCTGAGAGGTGGGCTCGACGTCCAGGTGGGGATCCGCTCTCCAGTCCCCGGGCCGAGCGGCGCAGCGCCAGCAGCAACAGGTACCCTGGAGCTGGGCTTTGTCCCGAGGATTAGTGGGCCCTCCCAAGGGACTGCGTCGTGGGGTGCGCGGGGTGGGGGGTGTGTTCCAACGCCTGGAACCCCTCTGTGTTGTTTTGGGGAGTTGGGTGGAGGGGTGAGTGCGGGTGGAACAACGAGGATGGAGAGCCTGGGGTGCGCCCCACCTCTGATTGTGTAAACCGCCTGTATCTTCTGGGGTTGACCCTCTGCCCTTCGCATTCTGTCTATCGGGATGATGAAAAACGGACGGAAACTCGATGCCAAAGTGGATTGTTCACGTTGATTGGCAGGGAAAGTGCGAACAAAGAGGCGCATCTCCCGGAAACAATGATTTTGGAGATTCCCCTTCGCAGACTTGAGCGGGTTCGGGAGGAGGCGGTACGGAGGGAGGGGACCAGGACCGGCATCTCCAGGGAAAGTTGGAGCTAGCTGCTGGGAGGATTGGGTCGGGTCGAATGGCGTGGAGCTGGGGACTGCGCGGCCCCAGCGTCTCGGAGGTTCGAGAGCTGGGCGGGAGATGCGGGGAGGGAGGGGGCACGGCGAGAGGGAGGGAGGGAGGGGAGGGGAGAGGAAGAAGGGGTGAGAGGGAGAACCTGCCGCCGCTCGCCGCCTCTTTGTCTGCTCCGGGACTGGGAACAAAGGGGGGAACTCTGATGAACTCTCCTCCCCTCGCCCCGGACGCCCGGGTATCTCCCTCTCACAACTTTGCCGCCACGACTTTCTGCGCTGTCAGGCCACACGAAAGTGTCCGCGCGCCTCTCGGACTGCAACAGGGCGACGTCTCTGAAAATTGTGGCCAAGTGGGAGGAAGGTGAGTGGAAGATTGTTGTCTTGTTTTCCTCTCTTCTCTTGAATGCGCCCGGCTCCCCGCCCTCGGAGGACAGAGGAGTCGTCCAGTGACGAAGTTTGGCTGGAAAGTTGTGCCTCCTTTCCGCGCACCCTTCTCTTTTGTTCTTTAACGAACTTGCAGAGATGGTTTTATTTGTTCATTTTTAATAGGCAAAAGCCAAGCGGGCATATATCCCAAGTGTCTCTTTCTATGAGGAGCTGGGGGTGGGAGGAAGGGCGTATCAAACAAGAGGACATTGCCTCGCCTTCCCCCAGTTGCGCGCACACGGGAGAAAACGCGCTGAAATGGATGGGGGTCTGTCCAGTTTCACCCCCATCTCGCCCATCTCGTCATGCAAAAGAATAAGATATGGAGCTGGGGGCGGGGGTGAGGGAGGAGGGTCCTTTCTCACCGTTTTGTAACTTAACTGTCTGCGGAGCGCCAGGAGCGCTAGCGCACAATGCCAAAGCTGCAACAATGGAATGCAGGAAAGATTTGGGTTGGAGGGGTGTGGACTCTTATGTTTGTGGTCCAGGGGTTAGAGCACACAGGTAAGAGTTCTGAGAAGATTTATTTGGGGCTGGGGTAGGTGGGGGAAGCCACAGGTTCCAGACTGTCAGAGATGCAGGGATGGAGCGATGGGGCCTGGACCACTAGTTAGAGTCGGCCATCCCCTGCGCCCCTGAGTTTCACCACCCACCCTGAATAACCTATGCTGTCCTTGGGACCCGTCACCACCTCTCTCACCCCCCCCCCCGTGGTCCCCCTCCATTTCAATGTGTTCGAACAGAACGCGAGCCCTGGAAGATCCTCAGACCCTAACCTCCGCCCGCCTTTTGTGTTTTAACCTTTTGTTTCTGTCTGCCACGCCCGCCCCAAAGAGGGATGGCTGTGGCTGCTCCTGCGGGGGCCGAGGCAGCGCAATCTCCTCGGTGTTTATAGGCAAAGGAAGACTCAGTAACTTTGTTTCCAAGTAGCCTCCCTTTGCAGTGTTTCTAGGTTGGTTCTTGCTCAGACGGAGCGACCACTCTGCAGCTAGTAAACATCTCCACTTCACATGAAATTTCTCTCAGCGCTTTCTCACTTTACCACAAAAGTTGTTTATTGGTCCCGTCACTTGGTCAATAGAAAAACATCCAGGGACAGCAGTTGGGAGTTTGTTGAAAGTGGGCACGTGTAGTATGGTTTAGCTTTTAGGAGGTGTGGAACAGGGTTCTTGAATCCGACAATGCACATTTAGGTCATTATCTTCAGGTATGTTTCATGCGATCATTCCAAATACCAAGGTCATTTATCACCAGCTCCGCTTTCCTCTCCTGTCCCCACCCTAGAACCAGAGCTCTCCGCACAGCCTTGGACTTGCCCACCTTGGCACTTAGACATGACAAATGAAACAACCAAACACAGTCTATTTTAACGTCTTCAAGTCATGCTTTTGTAGAGAAGTACCCATTACTTAAAACTTGCAGCCAGAAAGGATTCCAGTGCCAGAACTATGTAGTTTTGAATTTTCATGTCAAAGACTGAAATATAATTGTATGGTTACATTTTTAAGCAAACTGTGTTGAATGACCTGGAAGCTAACATTAATTAACTTTAATTGTGCAGGTGTAACTATTATTATCAGCATCTAGAAAGCATCATGCAGTGCATCGCTCCTTCGGGATCTTTCTATCAGTGAACTTTATGGAAGTACCAATACAACGTCATGCCACTCCTGGAGGAAAAGTTATCACACTTCTTTGTTTGGAGTTACTTCGAAGTTAAAATGTTGGAATTTCTAGGATGCCTTGCCTATTGGATTACTACGACGGATCCCTGAGACCTCACCTGAAAGGTACTTTTCTTTTTAAATACCCCACAAGTGCTTCATTTTGGGGCTGGTGCTAATGCCAGTAGAGCCTTGTCTGGTTATTTTGAGTTTGGCGTGATCGGAGTGATTTATGACTTCAGATTTCCTTGTTTTAAACTGGTTTTGGTAGGTTCTTTTTCATTTGGAATGAGGATTTGAGTACCTACTTTTGATGAAATTTTACCAGTTTCACAATGTGCTCTTCACCATTAGCACACACATGAATGTGGATTATGTTCTCACGAAGGAAAGTTATGTAACAATGATGGGTCCAGTATGCAAATGTCTTATTTTGTTTACGATTAGGTTTTGTCTTTAAATATGCTAGTGATGTTTCTACATTACAGAACTTTTGGGGTTTGCTTGCATTATTATCTCTTTTTCATTTTCGACATTTCATTCTGGTAAACAAAATCCAAAGCTAACCAGAAATAAATGAATTCCTGATAACTGGGAGTCAATATTCGGTACAAGTTCTCACAGAATGAAAGCTTGACAGTGTAATAACAAAGAGCCTGTGAGTATGTTTAGTTTTGATGGAACACATCAAGTTTTTATAACATTCATTAAAAGTCTCCTAGTCCCACTTCTATCTAAGGCTTACAGTTCATTTTTGTCTATCTCTGTGAGAAAGCAATTAAAAGTTCACATAAATACTGTTGGTAATATAAGTGTTTCAATGCAGTATTTACTTTCCTTGTTTAACTTTCCTTGTTTGCCATGGAAAGTGAGAGCTTTCTTTTGTTCAAAATACGTTACTTTGAAATGATTTAAGTTGTAAAATTTGATTCTCAAAATGACTCGATTTAAAGGAGATTTTAAATGGGATAGATGGCAACTATCATTAATATATTACTTTGACAAATGTTCAGGTCTGGTAAAAGAAGACAATTAAGAGTTAGAAATACTTTTACCCTGTTATGAGTAAAAAAACTATTAGGATTTCTTTTTAGTTGTATAAACTTGGGCAAGCTATCTAATCTTCTTGAACTTTAACTTATCAACTATAAAATGAAGATTAAGGAAAAGAAACTTTAAGATATATTGTACCTTTAAGACTGTGTGATTTGCTCATTACTCCTATAATTAAGGTGCATTTCTCTTGTGAAGTTTCTTTTTAAATTATTGAACAATAGAGTTACTGAGGTGGACAATTTCATGTGTGTTAATAATTATTTTGTGTGAATTCATAACTCGGAATATTAGTTGAGGAAATATGTTTTACATTTTCTGTAAAGTACACTTTTGGCAAAGTGTGCTGTATGGAAATGTCAGAGTTCTTCAAATGTTTTCAACAGAAGTTTACCTGCTGGAATTTTTTTTTTTTTTTTTGGGTAGAGAGTGCAGTATTATTTCTCCTCAAGTGTTTTGCCTACAAATGTCTAAGGTGAATATGTTTGAATTTGTTCTAATGGCCATCCAGAGTTGGGCTCAGATATTTAGAAATGGACTTTGGGATAAAAAGACCTGAATTTGAATCCCAGCCAAGGCAACTACTTGCCATGATCCATTTGCCAGGTTACTTGGCTTCCTTAGGTCTCAGTCTCCTGACCTGTAAGCAGGGATGGTAACACTTATCTCATTTTCAAAAGCGTATATGTTAGTAAAAACTTAACAGAGGGCTGAGTATCTCTAATCATATAATAAAAGGTACGATCATTGCCTTTTGGAATAAATTAGTGACAGTTTGGTACTCCCAACTTTGTTGACTGCCTTACAGATTTCAAGCCACATTAACCAAAAGTATTCACTGAAATATTCAAACTCAATTTGGATAGAATTTTTCACATATTTAAATGTTTTTCTCTGAAAATAGGTTCTGTTCAAGTCTTTTATCCAGTTAAGTGTAGATTAATTCACTTTGACAAACATTTATTAAGTGTAAGCATGTGGTAGGAGATGTGGTCATAGAGGAAATGGGAATTCGGTGAGCAATTCACATGGATCCTTAGAGGCCATTGTGAAGACTTTGTATTTTCCACTCAAGGATAGGAGATTGCATTGGGGGGTTTAAACAATGGTTGCTCTGATGTAATTAGTGTTGTAACATGGTGGTTCTGGCTGGCTGTTTTGAGATCATATAACATAGCTCAAGTGTAAGCATGTTGCTGAAGGTCATAGCTTCATCTTGGGATTTTTGGTCCTTCTGTTTGTTTCCTTATAGAAATTTATGTTAATTGAGATAATAGCAAGTTTCTAGAATGGATTTACTCAATTTCTCTATTCTTAATGTTATCCATGATGAGTAGGTTTAGATATAGTTTTAAAATTTTTGCTATTCGCTTTTCAGCTATCATAAAGTGGTGGTTCAGTGGTTTCCTGATGAGGAAATGAATAACTATTGAACATTTTCTGATATTAGTTTTTATAGAATGGTCTTTATTTAAATAGAATGTTCACAGTTGGTATAAACAACACTTAGAAGACTAGCATATCATCGTGAAATGAAGTTTAAGTCCTGGGTTTTCATTTTGTAGATTTGTAATTTAGCAAGATACATTGCCTTCTCTGAGTGATTATTTAGTTTGATGAAAATTATATTCATTTACCCTTAGGAAGTTTCTGATGGGAATGTTAAGGTATTGCTTCTTCTCATTTGTAATCTATCAGCGGATAGTTGCCTAGAAATGTTAAGAAGAAAAATATGAAATCAGTTAATATTTATTTATTTATTTTTTAAAAAAATATTTTATTGATTTTTTCCAGAGAGGAAGAGAGAGGGATAGAGAGCTAGAAACATCAATCAGCTGCCTCCTGCATACTCCCCAACTGGGGATGTGGCCACAACCAAGTACATGCCCTTGACCAGAATTGAACCTTGGACCCTTGAGTCCTCAGGCCAACGCTTTACCCACTGTGCTAAACCAGCCAGGGCGAAATCAGTTAATATTTAAATGAGAAAATATTTACCCCCCAGATGTATCCAAAACTTTGTTTGTGGATCACATCTATTTTAATCAGAAGATTATATTATTAGTATAGCTCCTACTAATATAATAATTTGTAATTATAGATTTTAAAGTGATGAATTCCTTTACATTTTAATATGTGATGTTAATTCTTAAGTTATAACCAAATATGCTTAATAACTCTACTGTAAATACCAAATTTTATAGTCTTGGTTATTTAAAACTGCTCAGTGATGTGGATTAATTTGAATTACTGAAATCAGAACAATCTACCAAAGCATTTGCAATTAATTTACATAGGAAGCAAATCTAAACATTCATATGTGCCATCTAAAAATGATGAATACAATACATACTAAACATTTAATAAGTAAATAAAAAAGCATTTGTTTGTCTTTGAACTTTATATTAAGTCTAGGAGGTGATCACCTGAATATTTTGTTATATTTTGAGTACCATTTCTACTTAATTATTTGCTATGAGTTTGTTTAGGTATAATAGGTGTTCCCAAATTCACATTGATTTCTTCTTCATAGCCTCAAATTTGATGATTTTTAAATTCCAATCATTTCTAAGTACTTTGATGGTAGTTCTGCTTATCATTGTCTAGACACATATAGCATGAAACCATGAAACCAACTCTATTTAATCACTTTTTCCTTATTCTTTTAAAAAAATATATTTTATTGATTTTTTACAGAGAGGAGGGGAGAGAGAGTTAGAAACATCGATGAGAGAGAAACATCGATCAGCTGCCTCCTGCACACTCCCCACTGGAGATGAGCCCACAACCAAGGTACATGCCCTTGACTGGAATTAAACCTGGGACCCTTCAGTCCGCAGGCCGACGCTCTATCCACTGAGCCAAACTGGTCAGGGCTTATTCTTTCTTTTAAATAATATTTATTTAGTGGCTTCTATGTGCCGGGACTTGTTCTAAGCACTGAGGATACACAAGAACTAAAAATCCCTGCACTCTTGGGACTTCTACTAGTGACAATAAAATATATGTTAAAAGGCAGCAACTACTATTGAATAAAATAAAGCAGGAAAGGGAGATAGAGAGTGGGAGGGAAGGGGTTTCAATTTTCTGTGGGATGGCCAGTGATGACTTCATGGAGAAGGTGATACTTCAGGAATGCCATGAGAGAAGTGAATGAATGAGCTACGGGGTATTGGGTGGAAGAGCATTCAGGCAGAGGCATGGCATGTGCCTAGTAAATCAATGGAAAAGCAAAGAGAGCACATTGGCTGGAGTGGAATGAGCAAAAGGGATGGTGGTAAGAGATGTTGTCGTAGAGGAAATAGGAATATGGTGAGCAGATCACATGGATCTTTAAAGGCCATTGTGAGGACTTTGGATTTTTCACTCAGGTATAGGGGATTCCATTGGAGGCTTAAACAATGATGGTTCTGATGTAAATCATGTTGTAGCATGGTGGCTCTGGCTGGTGGATTGAGATAATCAGAGTGGACAAGGACCAACAGGGAGATCATTTAGGGAACTATTCAGCTATCAAGTGAAGGTGAGGCTACTTGGATGCAGGTAAAAGGAGGACGGAGGTAGTGAGAAGGGGTTGAATTCTGAAGATATTTTAGCTGGAGGATTTTCTGGAGAAGTGGATAGGAATTATGAAAGAAAGAAGCAGAATCAAGTATGATTCTGAGACTTTTGGTGCGAGCACCTAAACAGACTGAATGCCCATTAACTGAGATGAAATGGGGGCTTGGGTTAGAAAAGACCAGAGCTCAGTTTGGACACATTAATATTAAGATACATTTTAAGCATCTAGACAGGTTAATACACAAGTCTGGTTTTCAGGGAAGAAATCTAGAGATACGAATTAGTGAGTTGGAAGAGCTTAAATGCTGTTTAAAGCCATGAGCCTTATGAGATCACTGAGGGAATGAGTATAGAGAGACGGGAGGTTTAGAAGTGGGGAAGGTGAGAAAGGGCAGGTAAAGAATAGCGGGAAGTCAAAGCCCAGTGAAGAAAGTGTCTCCAAGAGGAAGAAAGATCCTGTGTGTCAAGTGCTGCTGAATAGATCGAGCCAGATGACTATTAAGAAAGATCGTTGGTTTTAAGCATATGGGAGATCGATGCTCATTCGTAGTCTCGGCTAGAGTACTTTTGGTAGATGATGAGAGATTACATCTTTTTCCTAATTTGTGTGGTCCATTACATAACTTTAGAAAATCTTATCTAGTCTAACTAAAATTAGTCATGACTTTCTAATTGATAAAATGCTTTCCCATATGTTATCTTAGAGTCTAAGAGAGATGGGATGATAGTGTCTATGTTTATCTTATAGAAGAAGAAATTAAGACTCCGAAGTAAAGTGATTTGTCCAAAGTCACCCAAATAGGAGGTAACTTCAAACCCTTTGTCATTCACAACAGAAGGGATAGTAACAATAAAACAAATTCCAATATAAGGGTTAGAGGTGATAATAGTGGTGCGTACAAAGTGTGGGATTGTATCAGGGAAGGGAGTGATTGCCTTTTGGAGTCAGGGGAGACTCCAAAAGGATTTAAAAGATGCATTTTAACAGGTGGCTAAAGTCGAGGCTTGGGAAATACAATGTGCAAAAACGTGGAGGGATGAAACATGGGATGAAAACTAGAATGCATTTGGGATGCCTACACCATGTGATTCATGTTGCGCTTTAAGGAGAGTGGATGGAAGATAGGCCAGAGTGATGCTAGTTCAAGGTTGGATTGCAATATGGTTTCAATAAAAATACTAGGTGCCATCTTAAATGTCTCTCATGTCACATAAGATAGTTAGGCACAGTGTCCAACATGTCATATAAGGTAGTTATACATAATGTGTTAGAGATGCCTGGACATATGTACATCATCACAAACGCACTGTCTTCGATCAGGCTGCTGTAAACAAGCACCGGAGGCTGGGTGGCTGAGAAACAACAAAAAATTTACTTCTGATGGTGCTGGAGGCTGAGTGCCGGCAGATTCAGTGTCTGGTGAGGGCCTGCTTCCTGGTCCGTAAACAGCTGTCTTCTTGTAGTGCCCTCACACGGTGAAGGGCCAAGGCGGCTCTCTGTGTCTCTTCTATAGGGCACTAATCCCGCTCAAGAGGGGTGCCGCTCTTGTGACCTACCCACTGCCCAAAAGTCCCACCTCCAAATGCCATCATATTGGAAATTAGTTTTCAACATACGGATTTTGATGAATTTTGAGAGCATACAAACATTCAATGTATAGCAGGTATATTTTCAAAGTTCTATTCTTCCTTTTTTTTAAAAAAAAATATATTTTATCGATTTTTTACAGAGAGGAAGGGAGAGCGTTAGAGAGTTAGAAACATCGATGACAGAGAAACATCAATCAGCTGCCTCCTGCACACCTCCCACTGGGGATGTGCCCGCAACCAAGGTACATGCCCTTGGCTGGAATTGAACCTGGGACCTTTCAATCTGCAGGCTGATGCTCTCTCTATCCACTGAGCCAAACTGGTTAGGGCTCTATTCTTCCTTTTAAAGTATATGTGCATGTGGATTGTACACCACTGAAGAAGCTCTGGTGGTCATTTCTGGTCTATTATTTCTAGTCCATGTCAACCAGGATGTTTTGGCATCAAGTAAGAGAATTCTTAGCCAAGTGGCTTAGTAAGTAAGGACTTTTATTTTATTTTATTCTTTGGCTTCACATTACAGAAACCTGGAATTCCAGGACTGGCTAATTTAATGGCTCAGCAATGTCATGGGTCTTGGTTAGCTGACTTTCTCCTTCTGGTCTTGAGCTGCAGCTTCAAGCATCGTGTCTCCACCTGGGAACCAAGGATAGGAGGATAGAAAGGGTTGAATCTTTGCCATATATTTATGTACATGTTTATTTCTTCTTTTAAATGTACTCTATTCAATGATTTCTTTGGTTAAGTGCACTTTTGACACTTTTAGAACTTTCTATCACCCCAGAAATATCTCTGGTGCCTGTTTGCAGTTAATTTCTGTTCTCACCCACTGGTCTCAGGCAACCACTAATGTACTTTCTCTCTTTATGGAGTTGTTTTCCCTGGACTTTTTAATACATAAATTGAATTTTGCAAAGAGTAGAGTTTATTTTGTCTGGCTTTTTTCTCACTATAAAGGTTCTGTTCATCTATGTAGTAGCAGGAACCAGTAACTTATTCTTTTTTTTATTTTTTAATGTATTTTATTGATTTTTTACAGAGAGGAAGGGAGAGGGATAGAGAGTTAGAAACATCGATCAGCTGCCTCCTGCACATCCTCTACTGGGGATGTGCCCACAATCAAGGTACATGCCCTTGACCAGAATCAAACATGGGACCCTTCAGTTCGCAGGCCGACGCTCTATCCACCGAGCCAAACCGGTTAGGGCAGCTTGTTCCTTTTATTTCCTGAGTAGTGTTCCATTATATGGATGTGTTCGTTTTGCTTTTCTGTTCACCAGATGACAGACATGTGGGTTGTTTCCATTTCAAAGCTATCATGAATAATGCTGTTGTGAATATTTTTGCATAACTTTTTGCAAAAAAGCATTTTCATTTCTCTGAGGTAGATATGTAGGAGATAATTCGCTGTATTGTATGGTAAATTAAAACTTTTTAAGAAACTGCCAAACTGTTTTCCAGGTTTGAGAGTTCCACTCATAATATATGAGGGTTCCAGTTTCTCCAAGTTCTGGCCTCATATCTCTTTAAGAGTGAGTAAAACTTTCAAAAGAAGTCTTCCCAGGGTAACTACAGAAGCCCATGACATAATCCAGGCAGTACAGTAACAAGGGACATGAGATTACTCTGAGAGGCTTAGACTGATCAACCAGTACCTTGGCCCATAATGCCCATGGGTGCCCCCAGTGTCAGAGCAAAATTGAAGGAGTTTGGTTCTTAAGTAGGTAACCCACAGAGTCAACATATGTCCCTGTGTCAGGCTTAGGGCGTATTGTTAATTTAAACATACAAAGAAGAGCCAACTGATGTATTTATATGGCAATTATGGCTTAAAAGGTAGCAACATACTTGTACAGAAGTAAGCCATTCTATTGAAATTCAGGTAATTCTCTGCTTATCACATTAAGAATTTCTGAAAAGTAATCTGTCCAAATGAATAGCAAAACAACCACAGCCCTGGTGAGTGACTGTGGGCAGTTGTTAAGCCCCAGCATTCCTTTCTGGTGAAGTGTCATGTAACTTTTTTGGCTTCCCAGTTACAGTTTTTTATAACCTTGGGTAAGTGTAAATGAATAGCCATCAATCCGTAAGATATAGAAAGATACTTAGACAGTGTTAAGTGTTGGACAACTTGACAAAATTATTTGAGCTTGGGTGGAAAAAAAATCTACAGGGCTCTATTCTCATAATTCTACCTTATTCTTTTATGGAATATATATATATATATATATATATATATATATATATATATATATATGATTTTTTTTTACAGAGAGGAAGGGAGATGGATAGAGAGCTAGAAACATCGATGAGTGAGAGAGAAACATCCATCAGCTGCCTCCTGCACACTTCCTACTGGGGATGTACCCGCAACCAAGGTATATGCCCTTGACTGGAATTGAACCTGGGACCTTTCAGTCTGCAGGCCGAAGCTCTATCTACTGAGCCAAACCGGTCAGGGCTTAAATATATTTTTTATTGTGAGGTATAACATACATAAGGATAGATAAATCCACTATATGTGTTGGATATGGATGCTACCCTCTGCTGCAAAATCCAGAACATGTTGATCAGCATGTTTATTTCAGTGGAATGATGGAGTTTCAAATGACTCACACTTGAAAATCTCTGAAAATATGAAACAAAATTTGTTTGTAATTAGAATGTATCAATAGATAATTCTGATAATTTAAGCAATAGCTACGAGAACTGGGGGCCAGGAATTATATTTAAAATTGTTTTCTATGACATTCCTGCTTTTAAAACTATTTTTTTCTGCAAGTCTTAGAGTAGGTACCAGTATAGACTATGATAGCTAGAAATTTGTAACTCATTTTAATACTAGTAATTTGAACTAAATAGTAACTTAAAAAATATCCAAACAACTCCAGCAGTTCTCTCATATGGGTGATTTCATTCCAGAGATAGAGAAAACCAAGAAGAGAAGAGAAATTTGAGTTTCTTTTATTAATCATAGTGGGAATAAAGAATACATCTTAGGATTGATAGTGCAGTGTTCTATTTCTCAGAGAAGTAATAACTATTATAGAAACCTCAGACATTTGTGCAGCAGTTACTTAAACATCTTCTTACTTGATTCTCACTTGAATCCCAAGTAGTAAATGTCTGTAACATTCTCAATGGACAGCTAAAGAAACTGGAATTCAGAGAAGTACCTGGCCCAAGAAATCAGACTAGTAAATGGAACAATGCAAATCCATTAATTAGGGACCAACAATGTGGATGAGGATGAGAGGATGTTCCCCTGAAGAGGTCCTCCTTAAAATGATAGTTTTTCTACTTTCAGGTTGATATGATTTATTCTTATTCTGAAAATATATTTGAGACCCAAACTTTTGATCATGCTTCAAAAGAGGATTGTCAGCTCTGCTGGTGTTTTAGATTCCTAAGAGATTATGTTGCTAGGAACAGTTGAGAGGCTGCATGATGGTAAAATAAGTCAGTGTTCAAGAGTTTTACTTGTTAGGTTTCAATGGGATGCTATCATTCTTTGTAATGAACTTCCAGAGGATGATATATAACAATATTCATAGAATTCCCATTCTGTAGCAAAAAAAAAAAAAAAAAGAAAAAAAAAAAGAAAAAAAAATCATCTTTTTATCTCATTATTCCTTTGAGTCAGCTGTACAAGGAAGCTTTGGGCAGACTTATAAGTATTGAATTGAAACTCTGAATAGAAGACCTCCCTGTGGCTTTACCTTGTTTTGTCTCTGAGCTTAGTTCTAACTCTCTACCTATCTATCTGTCTATCTATCTATCTGCCTATCTATCACCCTACCTATCTATTTGAAGGGGCTTCACATGCCCTTTATTTATAATTCTAGCTTCTGGTCTAGGCAGTCTACTTGGTGAGCAACTGCTCTGGACTATAATGAGCTTTTAGGGACTCTCTTGTCATTTTCAATTGGGCTTAGGTCAGAGTTAGGCCTGATTGACCTTGTCCATGCTTTCTTTCCTCCATCCCAGGATTGGGTCTTACTAGCCTTCTGGATCTTGCCATTCCAATAGAGGGTATGGGTTGTCTTCTCTAAAATCCTAGATCAGAACTTGGCCCAGATGCACATATTTTGCTTTCTTTCTCCTGGGTCTGAGTATACCTCCTTTGAACTTAGCCTTCAGTGGACTTGGTATCTAACTGGGAGATTTCCTGAGTTGCTTCTTTTCAATGCTGACCTGGAAGGAAGAAGAGAAGCTCCCTCAATACTCCACACCAGACTTTACATTGCCTCCACTTTTTATGGCCCTCATTTTTTATTCCTAAGACTCATTTTGGCCTGGGCTTATGGTTTCATAGCTCCTGTTTGGATTGAAGGATGAGCCTTCAATATTACAGTGAGTGAGCTAAACTAATAGAGTGCATAGTTGAGGTCCATTCTTTCATTGGGATGCAAGTAATATGTAGAAGAAAGAAGTCTAAAAAACTTGAACACCCAAAGCTGGGCAGTCTTGGCTCTCTGGCCTTGTGTGGTGACTCCATGTTTCCACTCTTCTTTCTCTTTAGCCTTCACCACAAACTGACAGTCTGAAAGCTGTACTTTCTTGTCTGCTCCCTTCCTCTGGAAAAATATCACACTGTACTAGCACACCCAGGATATTAGTTCCTAATGGTAGATCAATGTGGAGTGGAGATCTCACTAGGGGTTGGCACAATGAATTATGTGACAGCCCTAATGGAATAGTTCCTATTGTATTTGGTTGGCCCATAGCAATTGGAAAAAAGAGATGGTAATGTAACAAAAAAGTTGCTAGCATATGTTTTAAGCTTCTTTTATTTTTTACAGGGTATAGTTCAAATAATAAATAAAATTCTCTTCTTGTCTCTTCTGTCATTGGGAAAAATAAACCTTGGTCCTAGCATAATAAAATTTCAGCATTTGTCTCAGCTTGGGAATTTGGGTGAAAGTTAATAGAATGTTTTTCTTTAGAAATTCTGGCTGATTCTGCAGCCAAATTAAAAAAAAATATTGGAGAACCAAGATGGCGGCATAAGGTATATACCTGAATGCGGTGCCTCCCACAATCACATTAAAAACACAACTATAAAGCTCAACAGCCATCCTCCAGAACCAGGGGAGTGAAAGCTTTACAACTAGAAGGCAAGAAAAGGAGTGCATTGAGACTGAGTAGAATTCTTGGCACCAAGAACGGAGAGGTACGGACGCGTGTGAAATGGTGATGGCGCATGTGAAATGGTGGCAGTGGCTGCACCTGGGTCTGTGGCTTGGAAGGGGATTACAAGCTCAGGGGCTGCACTGAACTCGTTGCAAGCTGTCTGTCAACGGGGTGGAAGATGAGAGTGGCGTTCTAGCAGAGCTGTTCGCAGCGATTGCTGATGTGGAGCTCCAAGACTTGGGGATTCAGGGGTGTGGAGATGCCAGGGCACAGAGATGCCAAAATGGGGAGAAGCCATGGAGATGACTGAGGGGCAGCCATCGCTGTTTGCTCTGCCCCGATGATTCTCTGAGACCCTGCCCCACCCAATTTACATCCCCATCTAAGCTGTGTGTGCCTGTCTGCCTGCAGCCTAACCTTACAGATTGCAACTGGGACAGAGAACTCCAAAAGTTCCAAACCTCAAACAACGAGGAGAAATCTATAGATCTCGCTGTACCACCTCCTGGGTAGACTCACACAGCAACTGACTTTGCACCTCCTTGGAGATACAGGAGCCAGTGTACCCAGTGGCCAGATAACAGATTTCAACTCCTCGTATCCATAAGTGACACACTCAAAAGGCTGATGCAGTGAACACCAAAGCCCCACTGAAGCAAGTTCTGCTCCATAAGGGTGTCTCCTGCACAACAGTTCTTCCACGATAAACACAGCAGGTTCTTGCAATCAATTGGCCTGAAGGTCATTTTCTCCCAGTGATACCAACAGCAATCAAGGCTTAACTACAAAAAGACTGTGCACCCAGCCCTCAAAGGTGAATACCAAGAGCGTCCACCACAGGTGATTGGTGAGGCTGAATCACTGGGCCCAAGAGGACACTACCACACAAAGCCACTCTATCAATACAGGGAAGCAGCCAAAATGCAGACACAAAGAAACAGGCCACAAATGAAAGAAAAGGAGGAAAGCAAACTACTGGATATAGAGTTCAAAACCTCAGTTATAAGGCTACTCAAGAGTCTTCTATGAACCTCCGAGGAACTAAGTGAGACATTCAAGGATCTTAATGAGAATACCAAAAAATGGAAAAGGACCGGTCAGAAATTAAGCATACACTGACTGAAATAAAAAATAATAACAGCAGACAAGAGGATCGCAAGAACCAAGGCAAAGATTTGAAAAACGAAGAAGCAAAAAACACCCCTCCTGAAAAGCAAAAAGAAAAAAGAATCCCAAAATATGAAGATAGTGTAAGGAGCCTCTGGGACAACTTCAAGCGTACCAACATCAGGGGTGTCAGAAGAAGAGAGAGAGCAAGATATTGAAAGCCTACTTGAAGAAATATAATGACAGAAAACTTCCCCTACCTGGTGAAAGAAATAGACTTACTAGTCCAGGAAGCACAGAGAATCCCAAACAAGAGGAATCCATGGAGAGGACCACACCAAGACACATCATAATTAAAATGCTAAGGGCAAAAGACAAAGAGAGAATCTTAAAAGCAACGAGAGGAAAAACAGTTAGTTACCTACAAGGGAGTATGACTGTCAGCTGATTTCTCAACAGAAACCATGCAGGCCAGAAGGGAGTGACAAGAAATATTCAAAGTGATGAATAGCAAGAACCTACAACCAAGATTACTCTACCCAGCAAAGCTATCATGTAAAATTGATGGTCAGATAAAGAGCTTCTGAAAGGGTGGTGCAAGACTGAAAACTGGCCAATAGGGATGCAGAGGAAATGACCCAAGTCTAACTGCATCCTGCCCCCTGTGCAACCAAACCCTGGCCCTTCCCTTGACCAATCAACAGGGTCCACACATATTACCCCCCCCCCCACTACTTCTGGCCCTATAAATCCTTTGTTGTCCTGAAACTCATGGTCTCTCCCCTCTGCCCTGCCACTGCATTGGTGAGCGTGTGTGGGATGGGAACTCAAGCTACCTCGATTAAAGGCTCTGTATGTTTTTTTGCATCAGTCTCGGGGCTCCCTAAGTGGTCTTTGGGGATCACGACATCTGGGTGTAACACTTCACAGACAAGAAAAAGCTAAAGGAGTTCATCACCACCAAACCAGGATTATTTGAAATGCTGAAGGGCATTCTTTAAGAAGAGGAAGAAGAAGAAAAAGGTAAAGATAAATTTATGAACAATAAAGTGACAACAAATATATATCAACAAATGAATCTAACAATTAAGTCAATAAAAATATCTGATGAACAGATTAAACTGGTAAATATAATAGAAGTAGGGGCATAGAAAGGGAATGGACTGACAGTTCTCAGGGGGAAATGGGTGTGAGGTGTGTGGCAAGAGACTGGACAAAAATCTTATACCTATGGATGAAGACAGTGGTGGGATAAGGGCACGGGGGGAGGGTGGGAGGAAACCATGTGGAGGGGAGCTATGGGGGTTAAAAAAAAGGAACATTTGTAATAATCTGAACAATAAATGTTTATTAAAATTTTTTAAAAAATTCTAGAGAGGTAGAGGGATAATCCAAAGATATTTAGGCCAGTGATTTAGTCAATCATACCTATGTAATATATCTTCCATAAAAATCCAAAAAAAACCCCAAACTCCACCAAAACACACACACAGAAAAACTCACTTGACTGTAATATTAAATTACTATTCCTAAATATATTGTGTAAGTTTCTAGGCAAGTGGATATGATTGTATTCAGGTTGCATGCAAACAAATAGGAGCAGGATGCATCATGTCATTATTATCCTCATGCCAAATCCTTGTTCTGTGGTGTGATCTTCTGAGTTCCCAGGGTTTGTGCCTGCTGAGGCTTCCAAAGCCAGAAATTGGCTGGGCTAACTCTGGCTTGTTAGTCAGATCACCTTTGGAACATAGGAGTGGATCCAGGTGCCCATAAAAAGGTCCCAGAGTCTGAGCATCAGTGGTCCCATCTTACTGACTTTCAGTTCTGCATCAATGCAGTCATGATTTACCTACTCTTTCAACTTAGTTATGCAAATCCCAGGACTTGATGTGCAGATTCAAAGAGTCTGTATTTGCATATCCGGGTCTTTTGTGTTCCCAGGTTATTTTGTTCCTGGCATTAACTCTGTCTGGTCCTAATCTGCAGTGCCTTCTTGTACTTGATTCACATCTTCTTTGCATTGCTATTCTCAGAGCTCACCAGTTTCAGTGAGCGCTGGCCAACCACCGTGGTCTCAGGTTGAACCTCCTGTGCTTATGGATTCATATTGGATACTAACATGTTAGTAAAAAATAATTCACCCAACAAATTTCCAAAAAATGAACTCTTCTTTTGTTATCACTTCTGCCATTCTTCAGGACATTGCATTGATTCCAATACCAAGAATGACATCCCTGAAATATGGTGAAATTCAGAGCCTCTCAGTCATCTGCGAGGAATTTAAGCTGTGCTGAGTACCATTTTATGTCTAATATAGCTTAGTGTTCTGATTCTTGGAAAACTAGTGATGGATGAATAATATATGTGCTTATTCTTCATTAACCTATTCTTATGTGTTGGATTAATCCACATAAGAATTATAACAAACTGGCTAAAACAGTTTAGCCTTGCTGAGAGACCTCCTGGAGTGATGAATAAGAGTAGGGCATTTTGTTTTGAGTTGCTTAAACCTGCTACGAACAATATTTAATTCTGAGCCTAATTTACAAGCAGCTGTAAAGGGGAACTGGATGCTTGGGGCCAGTAGATAAATGGAGACATTTCAAGGTATTTTCGGGTATCTCTTGAACTTTAAACTATGTGACTGTGTTTTACCTAGTGGAAACAGGAGAATGAATGGAAAGAAGAAAGGGAGGGAGGAAAGAAACACTTCTAGGGAACAGTACATCAATTAAGTAATATTTCTAAGTCATGTGCTTCTATAAAGCACTTTGCAAATCTCTTGAAAGAGAAAAGTATATGTGAAAGGAACTCTTCAGGGATTCTTATACGTGGCTCTTCAACAACCCCATAAAGTAGGATTGTTATCTGTACTTCATAGGTGAAATAATGGAAGCTGTTAATAGTAAAGCTGGAAGTTGGCCCAGGTGTGTCTGGCTAACACTGGGCCATGCTGCCCATCTTGGTTGGCTTGGGCTGCTACAACAAAATACTGCAGACTTTGTGGCTTAGACAGCAAACAGTTCTCATAGTTCTGGAAGCGGCGAAATCCAGGAACAAGGCATGGGCAGATTCAGTGTCTGGTAAGGTTCCTCTTCATGGTTTGTAGATGGCTGCCTTCTCACTGTATCCTCACTTGGGAAAGGAGGAAAGGTAGTAGGAAAGAGAGAGAGAGAGAGAGAAAGAGAGAGAGAAAGAGAGAGAGAGAGAGAGAGAGAGAGATATCTGCTCTCCACCTCTTGTAAGAGCACCTATCCCATCATGGGGACTCTGCCCTCCTGATCTCCATCAAGCCCAATTACCTCTCAAAGGCTCTACCTCCAAATATAATCACATTGGAGATTAGGGCTTCAACATAGGGATTTTGGGGTACATTCAGTTCATAGCACTGCCTCTCCATCAAAGAGAATGGCATAAAGGACCTGTAAATATTTTCTAATATTAACTTACAATCAGAACTGGCCCTGAGCAGAATTGCCATGTCCAGGAAATTTGCGCCAGTCTATAGTTTCCATCCTCTCAATCCCCTTCCCTCCCATTGCCATGTTCTCTCCTTCCTTTTGTCCTCTTTCTTTTTCTTGGTCTACAAAAGCCACTGAAGCTTTCAAAATATTATTCTATCCATCCATCCATCCATCCATCCATCCATCCATCCATCCATCCTTCTATCCATCCAACTATCCACCCACCCACCAAACCATCCACCCACTGATCCATCCATTTACCTACCTACTATGCACCCACCATGCACCCACTCATTCAGATATCATTGAGCACCTATTACATGTCAGGACTGGATTGGGTGCTGGGGATACAAAATTAAACAAAATGGACATGGTTCCTTGCCATCACATAGTTTAAGAAGAAAAGAGGTGTCTGTGTATAAATACGTTTGGGGAACTCGACAAACTATGTTCAGGTCCCTTTTGGAGGCTCACCAGGCCCTCTAAGTTCCCTGAGATACCTTATGGTCAAATTTTTTTATTTGTGTGTGTGTGTGTGTGTGTGTGTGTGTGTTTTAAACTTCTTGAATATGGAATCGTTGTCCCATCTGTTTTTTTATTTTTATTTTTTATTTTGTTTGTTTTTGGAAACTCAGAACATTCATTAACAAACCTCACAGAGCGAATCTTTGGACAAAGATTTATTTTGGAAATAATGATTCTAAAGATTTCTTTCATGAAGATTCAGTAACTTCACAATTAAATGTGTAATCTGCTGCAAAATAATATTTGAATTTAAATGGTGAGCTCTAGTCCAAAGAAGAAATGTGAGGGACTGTAGATATTGTGATGTGACCTGCAGTGTAAGAATTGGCGCAGCAGAAACCTTTCTGTGTCTCTCACATCATATAAGATAGTAGCTCACATCAGCCCTGAAAAGACTGGCCCAACACAAACCATGACAATAACAATAAAAACAAAAAACATAGGATCATAATGAGGTGGAACACATTTCTGCAATGTGTAAGCAGAAAGCTATGAAGAGCAGCTAGAAAGATAAATGCTGTTGGGCTAAGAGTGGCCCTTCAGAAGCGCACAAAACCATTTGAGAGCATCTGAGAGGAGTCAGGAGAGCCTCACCCAGTCCCAGCTCAGGCAACAGAAACCGCGTTCCCTGAAGGTTTTTTTGGTGCCACACAGTTTAGCACCTACTTAGGCGGCTTTGCTGGTTGTCAGTCATTCCAGCTTCATCCCTGATCGCTCTGCCTCCCCAAGGAGACTGGGTGTCTAGGGCTGGATGGTGGCACCCCAAAGAGATATGTGAAAACTAAATGTTACCAGTTAAGGAAACTGGTCTTTGCATGTGTGATTAAATTAAGAGTCTTGACATGGAAATTATCCCTTGGGCCCTAAATCCAATCACAAGTGTCCTTATAAGAGAGAGGTAGAAGGAGAGGATGATCCCTACAGAGCAGTGCAGAAGGTGATGTGAAGATGGAGATTGGAGTGATGTGGCCACATGCCAAGGAATCCCAGCAGCCACCACAAGCCAGAAGAGACAACAGATTCTTCCCCTGGAGCAAGCACATCAAACTCAAAGGCTAACACAGGCCAAATAAACAAGACATGTGGACCACGAGTTTGACATGCTTGTCCCAGAGCCTCTGAAAGGCCTGTCGACACCTTGACTCTGGACATCTGGCTTTCAGATCGTGAGAGAATGTGTTTCTGCAGTTTTAAGCCATGGAGTTTGTGATGATTTGTCACAGCAGCCCTGGGACACTGTCACAGGTCTGTACTCTCTGAGGGCCAGTTGAGGTCTCCTCTGTACTCAGCATGCAGAGTTCTGCACATAGCAGACACTCATCTACTTGAGTACTCAAAGTGACTTCTTCCCTAGTTTAGCAATTCAGAGCCTGAAGATTTGTATTTAAAATTTTATTTGAAGAGCAGTGAGACCAGCAAGATCTGGGTATTCATTTGTGAAAGAAGAAATTAATGCCCCCGAGGCTCACTCTCTCATGAGTTTATTGCATCTTGAAGCTTAAATTTATGCCACCTTTTAATGTAACAATTCCTCTGCTTTGCTGGAATATTAATACACTAAGAAGACTTTATCTAGCAGAACAAGAAAAGTGAGTCATTGCAGGCAGTGGTTTGACATCTTAATTAGCGCGATCTGGCTGCTTCCTTTCTCTTCTTTCCACTGACAGTATCTAAATGACAGTGTACTGGGATTTCTGGATCAAAAACAAAATGTCTTCTGCTTAAATCTTCCATGAAATGCAATTTTGAAACTCTGAGCTTGATTCTTACTCAAGCAGAACCCTTGTGCATTAACTGGGACTAGTTGACTGGGAACTGCAGGATCGTATTCTATGGGAAACATAAAGTTTGTTTTTACATAGAAGCTGCATAAAATAATCTGAAATCCTGGCTCAGTAGACTGGCTTGGTGGTGAACATGATTCTTTCCAATATTATGGCATTTCTTATGGGCGTTTTTGTTTTTCTCTCACAGGAAAACATGGTCTCCTCTAGACTATTCCTCTAAGATTTGTTCCTTTGTAAAACAAGTAGGAGTTAAAATAAATTGCTAGAACTTTTAACCTCCCCCCCCCCCATTGAATTGAACTTGTATTTGCATTGATTACCATATCTTTTGATTAAGGTTGAAATTTACATTAGACACTGTTAACTTTAAGAAAACCCATCTCATACGCCCAAATAATGAAATCCTTGGATTGTTGTTGGCACCAACTCCTTCTTTCTCTGTCATATTTTAAATATGCTCTGAAGATACCATCTACAGATAGTCCCTGACTTATGATGTTTTGACCTAAGATTTTTTTGACTTTATGGATGGTGCAAAATCAACGCACATTCAGAAATAGTACAACTGATAGTCTACTGTGTTGCCAGTGTTGTTTGGATATTGTGTTCTGTGTTTTCACATCCCATCATGTCTACAAAATACCCATTTGTGTCTCCTGCTTCAGGTGGGAAGAGGAAGACTGATGAAACTCCGCTGCCCAGTTGTAGGCTAATGTAAGTGTTCTGGGCATGTTTAAGGTAGGCGAGGCTAAGCTACGATGTTTGGTAGGTTAGGAATCATAAATACACTTTTGACTTATGATATTTCAGTTTACCATGGGTTTATTGAGACATAACCTGATGGATCAAGGAGCATCTGTAGTTCTTACTGCTAATAGCTGCAGCCACATCACCAAAGTATTAAGTGGTGTGATTGGGATCTTACCTAAAAGGTTCACTATAAAAGAGATAGGCCCATGTAACTGACATGGTATTATTTTACCAGAGACATAGCAGTTACTCAATAAATAATTATTTGACTGAATGAAATAGTAATTAAATAATGATTGAAATCCACAAGTTTTAATGTTATCAAAGCCTTAAGTAGCAGTTTAGGTGTCCTGGGCTCACATCAGTGTTATAACTTCTCTTGTGGTGAAGAAGAACACAGGAGAGTGTTCCTAACACTTTCCAGTGCTGTCCAAGAGAATACGATGAGAGCCACATAGTAATTTTAACTTTTTAGCAGCCACAGTAAATTATTTATAGTGACATATTTCATTTAACTCAAAGTATTGAAATATAATTTCAACATGTGATAAAAATAAAAATTATTAATGATATGCTTTACATTCTTTAGTCTCTAAAATCTTGTGTGTATCTTCAATGGAGAGCATATCCCAATTTGGCCTAGCCTCATTTTAAGTGCTCAAAAGCCACATGTGGCTAGGGGCTACCATATTGGATAGCGCATGTTTGTACCATCTGGAGGCTCGTATTTTAAAACATTATTCTTGCTAACTAGATGTAAGATGTGGACTTTATAACCTATTGAGTAGGATACATGTGAGCTGGTACAAAAATCATATCAGCTTTGCAATTGAAACAAAATTGATAATAAAAATTCATCATTTAGAGATATGTAATACCCTCTAAATTTTAGGGTCTGTGATCAGGCTTCCATTAATCCAGGATTTAGACTTTTCTCCTGTACTATTTTGGGGCAAGTTACTTATCTTCTCTTAGGCCTCAGCTTCCTCTTCTGTAAAATGGGATAAATTTGCTTCAATGTATAGCAATAATCTTTGCAAAGGGTTTAATGCTGAAACACTCAATTCTCATTGTTAGCTGAATTAGTTCTTAGTTAGTATTTTCTTTTGCATCCGAAACTCTGGAAACAGTGGGTGATTCTCTCCTATATTTACTAGTCTTTTAATAATCTTTTTTACCCTAAGTCAGCTCTCCTGTGACATTTTTTGCGGGAAACGAGTAAACTCGGATCCACCAGGGAGACTGTCAATGGCATACATTGGAACCTCTAGTTGGAACCGGCAAAAATAAAAATGTTTTATGTCGTTGTCATGTGTGTGTCGCTCATAAACTACACAGTGAAACGCGGTACATGTGCAAGTTTTGTAATGTACCCCTGCACAAAGGAAAGGGTTTCGAACGCTACCACACAGTGGCGGGAAAATGTCTGCTTACAGATTAAGAACTTGATGTGATTATTGATGAAAATAAGATAATTGATATTAAAAAAAATCAGTTCAACATGGGTTTTTCCTGGTAGATCCTGTATAAGGGGATGTGGAAGGTGTCGAGAAAAACAAGACTAGCATTTACATGTAGGCAAACTTGGAAGACCCTTAGTTAACTTTTTTAAAATACATTTTTCATTGATATCAGAGAGGAAGGGAGAGAGAGATAGAAATATCAATGATGAGAGAGAATCACTGATTGGCTGTCTTTTGCATACCCCTACTGGGGATCAAGTCCACAGCCCAGGCATGGACCCCTGACTGGAATTGAAATGGGGACCCTTTGATCTGCCGGCTGACACTCTGTCCACTGAGCCAAACTAACTAGGGCCTTAGTTAACTTTCTATGAACTGAATTTGCACACTCCATTAGTGTATTTCCATTAAACATATACCAATATGAAGCCAATATCTATGATCTAGTGGGGACAGGTGATTGTGATAGAAAATTGATTACAGATACAGTTAGGCTGATCGTGCTTCCTAAGGCCTATTTCACCCTCTGCTGATTTTATAAATTTGGGGAATATTAAATTTATGATAGAAAATTATTCTTAACCATTGTTTGTTTACATTGCTTTGGGTAAGGATGAAACAAATAAGAAATCATTGGAGATATTAGCTAAAAAATTTTTTTTCAGTAATCCTACCATCTAAGCTTGGTCAAATACTTGTGTTTTTTTTTTGTTTATAAATAATAATAGTGGCCTAATGCATGAAATTTGTGCACATTAAAAGGGAATTAATTAGAGGAAATATTTTAATATTGCTATTTGCCCTTTCTGTATAATAGAATTGTCAGAGATGAAAGAAAATTAGTAAAATGTATATGAAAATCTTCCTCCTCTTAGAATCTGGGGCACGTCATGGAACCCAGAGTCAAGTCCCTGCCCACCTGTGTGCACCTTAAAATCACACGAGACCCAGACCCGGCTGGCCCCACCCCCATCAAGTTCTGCTGGGTGGAGGGTACAGCCTCAGGTCTCACGTCAAACCCCGCTGGGTAGGAGGTGCAACCTCACATCCCCTATTAAGCCCTGCTGGCAGAGGGCACAGCCTCACGTCCCCCGGCACACCCTCAAGTCATCTGGCCTGGTGCCAATGTGGGGGGCGCAGCCTGAGGTCCCCCATCAAGCCTGGAGTATGACCTGACTTTCTCTAGCCCTGCGCTGGGGCAGGGGGTATGTGTCCTAAGGTCCCCCAGCCTGGCTCTGGGGTGGAAGGCATGGCCTGAGGTCCCCTGTCAAGCCCTGCTGAGCAGGGGGCAGGGCCTGAGGTACCCCATCAAGCCTCACTGGACATGGGGCATGGCCTGAGGTCCTCCATCAAGACCTGCCAGGTGGGGGTATGTGGCCTGAGGTACCCTGTCAAGCCCTGCTACGCGGGAGGCACAGCCTGAGAACCCCCATCAAGCCCAGCTGGACCAGGGGCATGGCCTCAGGTCCCCAACCCTGGCCCAGTGTCACACAGCCTCAGGTCCCTGCTCCTTACGGCTTGTTACAGGAACCCTGCCTCCACTGTGGGTGCAGCCATCTTGTGTCAGTGTGATGGAGTGAGAGTCAATTTACATATTACCTCTTTATTATATAGGATAAATTGTATGGAGTATAGACTTCCTTTTACATTTATTAGAAAATTTTGTGTCACTTAAGTGTCTTTTTGGACTTGTGATCATTGATTCTAAGTGTGATGACCTTTGTGATAAAAGTGGGTGACTATCAGATGTCTGTTCTTGGGAATCCAAAGTCAGTTTGTAGTTGCTTTCACTATTAATTAAGCAGTGTTTTATCCTCCTTTAATTGTTAGCAGAAAAATACTTACCAAGGGAAGAATTTATAATTTCAACAATACTTCACAAAACCATGACAGACTTAGTGAGAATGTTGTAATTATTGAGGTTGCTGTTGATTAAGATTCTTCTATTTCCCATTTTTTATAAAACCTTTGTTTGTGTTGTATCAAACTTTGGCTCATACTTATACTTTGGAAAAGAATTGTTAACTCTGGGGTTGAGAACAGAGCTCTAAAATGCCTTAGTAAAAGCAAGATACTTTAGCCAGATATTATATTTTCAAATAAGTAAATAAATAGAATTCTTTTTCCTGTTTTCATCCTTATGTAAACAGAAAAAAGACACACAAAAATACACAAAACTGGCCCTTGTATATTTTATGTTGCATAACACAGATAACTAGTTGAAACACACATGCGGTTAAATGGAGAAAATGGAACCACTCTTAGCCTTTCTCAAAATGTTGCTGTGAAACCCTGGTCAGTGTGGCTCAGTTGGTTGAGCATCTTCCATGTACTGAAAGGTCACCATTTCAATTTACAGTCAGGGACCATACCCAGGTTTGGGTTCGATCCCCAGTCAGGGTGCATGCAGGAGGCAACTGGTTGATATTTCTCTCTCACATTGATGTTTCTCTCCCCCTCTCTCTCCCTTCCACTTGCTCTAAAACCAATAAAAACATAAAAAAAATAAAATAAAATGTTGCTGTGAAAATATTTGGGTACTAATGATGGTGAGTCTAGATCACTATGAATGCAATGGTTTCTCTTTTCTTTGAATCATTGGTTGTAAAAGCCATATATTGGCTTATTTTTTGTTAGGTGAACATTGGCAAGCCTGATGTGTTTCCTTTGAGGGAGATCAGTCTGAGGGACCATGTGCGTGAGATTGAGAGCATTGAGCATATTTTCTGATCTCGACTTTGACCTAGTGGTCCTTCATGGAAATGTTGGAAACTGTTCTCTGACAGAAGAGAAAGTCTGTCTGATTTTGCACTGCAGTTTATCTGTGTAGAACTTCTGGAACAAGTTGTATCCCTGTAGTGTTGAGGGTGGATGAGGTGGGTGCATATTTTCCTTCCTGTGGAAATAAGATAATCACTCTGTAGTGTTTCTCTGCATCAGGAAGCAGTTATAAAGTGATAGATACCATATCTAGCTTAAGAAAAGTGAACTAGTTTATTTAGGGGGAAAAGGAAAAAGCAGGGGTGGTGACTTGAAAATAGAAATATTTGTATTTCTCTGCCTACATAAAAATCTAGTGTTTCATCAACTTTGTTTGTATAGAAACCTAATGGGCTTAGGGTGGTGAACACATAATACAATATACAGATGATATATTATAGAATTGTACACCTGAAACCTATATAACTTTATTAACTAATGTCACTCTAACAAATTCAATAATAATAATAACAATAATAATAATAATAAAACAAAGTGGAATGGGTGGGTATTCAGATTTATTTTTATACTTAGTATTCGGCTACTCATACTAGATAGTGCAAAAAATTAAATGGTATATGAACCAACATTAAAAAAAAAAAAAAAAAGAAACCTAATCTGTGTGAACTACTGTCCCATCTTGAGATTGTGCTTTTTAAACCTTTGTTTTAACTTTGTTAGGACAGTTGCTGGGAATAGAGTAATTTTCCTCTTTTGGCCTAAGCTCTTAATCATTTGATAAGACACCTTTCATCAAGGAAGCAAGAGGCAGATCTAGCCAATATTTTCAAACCCAGGAAATATTTATTGTATGAAATATTTTAACTGATGGGTTAGCAGGAAATCCTGGGATAAGATAATTTCCTTTATGTTAATGAGAAACTGTATCTCAATTACTTTTCTAGAGGGCTTTTGTTTTCATTTTGTGATTACTGACTCTGGATCGAAGATTCATTTTTTATTCTGAATGATGATGTTGAATATTTAGGGATACCTGGTGTATTTCATAATTTAACAATAGTAACTGTGAGTATAGAGCCCTGGACATCAGTTTTTATTGAGCCAATAAAGTTTTATTGACTTGCTCTTAAAAGTTTGCTTCAAAAGCCCTAACAGTAGGGTGGCCAAAGAGATTTAACACAAATTTCAGATATTTTTTTTTGAAATGAGACAAAGGTCAATTTATTTACTACTCGTGAAGGGCAATGAAAGCATTTCAGTTAATGTTGTTAACATTGCTTGTCACTCTCAGAAATGGTTCATTCAGGAACAGCTTCTTGGATTTGAGAGAGGTGACTGGTTCTTTTCACCATAGCTGAGTGATTTGCCAAATGGGTTAGTTACAGGACTTGACCCTACTATGCAGACGGTGCACCTTCTTTCCTTTATGATTTGCATGATCATCCAAGGGAAAGTGGAATCAGTTTTTTATCAAATATATTTTTACTGACTTTAAAGAGAGAAAGGAAAGGAGAGGGAAAGAGAGAGAGAGAAACATAGACGGAGAGAGAAACTTTGCCTCCCAAATGCGCCTGATCTGGGATTGAACTCAGAGCCTGGGTATGTGCCCTGACCGGGAATCAAACTAGTGACCTTTTAGTGCATGGGGCAACACTCAACCAACTGAGCCACACTGGCCAGGGCAACAGGTTTTTTATTTTTTTCTTAATGTATATATTGTTTATTGATTTCAGAGAGGAAGGGAGAGGGATAGAGAGAGAGAAATATCAATGATGAGAGAGAATCATTGATTGGCTGTCTCCTGCAAGTCCCCTACCAGGGGGGATGGAGTCCACACCTGAGCATGTGCCCTTGGTCAGAATCGAACCTGGGACCCTTCAGTCCACAGGCCAACACCCTATCCACTGAGCTAAACTGGCTAGGACCATCAAATTGTTTTTATAAGTTCTTTTTAAAAAAATATATTTTATTGATTTTTTTATAGACAGGAAAGGAGAAGGAGAGGGATAGAGAGTTAGAAACATCAATGAGAGAGAAACATCAACCAGCTGCCTCCTGCACACACCCTACTGGGGATGTGTCCGCAACCAAGGTACATGCCCTTGACCAGAATCAAACACAGGATCCTTCAGTCCACAGACCTATGCTCTATCCATTGAGCCAAACCAGTTAGGGCTATAAGTTCTTAATTTATTAATCTTCTAATGAAAAATCTGCACGGTTACCTCATAAAGTCTCTGAAGAATTTTTATTTCTCTGTTGTCCAATCCCTAGCCACTTTTACCAGCACCAACATTGGCCCTTGCAGTCCCCCTGACTTCTTTTAGCTCTTGTGTTCCTTTCGTTGTTTTCTTGAGGTCTTTTCATATAGGCCATGTCTTTCAAGTTTATGTTTGAGTTCATTTTTCTCTGTGTAATCCAAGGAATCATAAATCATGCCAAAGCCAGTGACCTTGACACCATCAAAATGGGTTCTGAATCCAAACACAAAGATAACATCTTGGTGTGGTCTTGTACATGTTGGTTAGTTTTCCGTGAAATCTGTCTTAGGTACTGTTTCCTTCCCAGGGTGAAGGACATTGGTGACCATTTGTTCCTGTTGGAGTAGTCTGTTGGTCAAGAACATCTATTTTTTTTCCCCTTGACCTTCCCCCAACCTCCCCTACCCCCAGTGTTTCGTGTCCATTGGTTATGCTTATATGCATGCATAAAAGTCCTTTGGTTGATCTCTTACCTCCTCCCCTCTCCCAATCCTCCAGGGCCTTCCTGCTGTAGTTTGACAGTCTGTTTGATGCTGCTCTGCCTCTGTATCTATTTTTGTTCTTCAGTTTATAATGGTCTTTATTATCCATAAATGAGTGATGTCATGTGGTACTTTTCTTTCATTGACTGGCTTATTTCACTTAGCATAATACTCCCCAGTTCCATCCATTCTGCTGCGAATGACAAGAATTCCTTCCTTTTTATGGCAGCATAGTATTCCATTGTGTAGATGTACCACAGTTTTCTAATCCATTCATCTGCTGATGGGCACTTAGGCTGTTTCCAAATCTTAGCTATGGTAAATTGTGCTGCTATGAACATAGGGGTGCATATATCCTTTCTGATTGGTGATTCTGTTTTTTGGAGGATATATTCCTAGCAGTAGGGTCACTGGGTCAGATGGGAGTTCCATTTTTAACTTTATGAGGAAACTCCATACTGTCTTCCATAGTGGCTGCACCAATCTGCATTCCCACCAGCAGTGCACAAGGGTTCCTTTTTCTCCGCATCCTCTCCAGCATTTGTCATTTGTTGATGATAGCCATTCTGACAGGTGTGCGATGGTACCTCATTGTTGTTTTGATTTGCATCTCTCAAATAATTAGTGACTTTGAGCAAGTTTTCATGTCTCTTGGCTTTCTGAATGTCCTCTTTTGAAAAGTGTTTATTTAGGTCCTTTGCCCATTTTTTGATTGGATTGTTTATCTTCGTTTTGTTGAGTTGTATGAGTTCCCTATAAATCCTGGAGATTAAACCTTTATCAGTGATAACATTGGCAAATATGTTCTTCCATGCAGTGGGCTTTCTTGTTGTTTTTTTGATGGTTTCGTTTGCTGTGCAAAAACTTTTTATTTTGATGTAGTCCCATTTGTTTATTTTCTCTTTAGTTTCTGATGCCCTAGGAGCTGTACCAGTGAAGAAATTGCTTCAGTGTGTCAGATTTTGTTGCCTTTGGATTGCTCTAGTATTTTTATGGTTTCCAGTCTTACATTTAAGTCCTTTATCCATTTTGAGTTTATTTTTGTGTATGGTGTAGGTTGGTGGTCTAGTTTCATTGTTTTGCATGTATCTGTCCAATTATCCCAACACCATTTATTCAAGAGACTGTCTTGACTCCATTGTATGTTCTTGCCTCCTTTGACAAATATTAATTGAGCATATTGGTTCAGGTTGATTTCTGGGTTCTCTATTCTGTTCCATTGGTCTATATGTCTGTTCTTGTGCCAGTACCAGGCAGTTTTGAGAACAGTGGCTTTGTAATATAGCTTGATATCTGGTATTGAGATCCCATCTACTTTGTTCTTCTTTCTCAGGATCACTGCAGCTATTCGGGGTCTTTTTTTATTCCAGATGCATTTTTGAAGAGTTTATTCTAGGTCTGTGAAATATGCCGTTGGTATTTTAATGGGAAGTGTGTTGAATTTATAGATTGCTTTGGGTAGTATGGCTATTTTAATGATATTGATTCTACCAACCCATGAACATGGTATGTTCTCTTTTTTCAGCATCCTATAGTTTTCTGAGTAGAGGTCTTTTACCTCTTTAGTTAAGTTTATTCCTGGGTATCTTAATTTTTTGGTGTGATGGTAAATGGGATTGCTTTTGTAAGTTCACTATTGGTGTATGGAAATGCCATAGATTTCTTAGCATTAATTTTGTATCCTGCTACATTGCCAAATTCATTTATTAAGTCTAATAGTTTTTTTGATGGAGTCCTTAGGGTTTTTTATGGACAATATCATGTCACCTGAGAATAAGGACAGCTTTACTTCTTCTTTTCCAATTTGAATGCCTTTTATTTATTTTTCTTGTCTAATATCAATGGCTAATACTTCCAGTACTATGTCGAACAGGAGTGGTGAGGTTGGACATCCCTGTCTTGTTCCTGTTCTAAGGAGAAATGGTTTTAGTTTTTGCCCATTGAGTATGATGTTGGCTGTAGGTTTGCCATATATGGCTTTTATTATGTTGAGATATGATCCTTCTCTTCCCACCTTGCTGAGAGTTTTTATCAAAAATGGGTGTTGGATTTTGTCAAATGCTTTTTCTGTATTACTTGATATGACTACGTGGTTTTTATCTCTCAATTTGTTTATATGATGTATCACATTTATTGATTTGCGGATATTGTACCATCCTTGCATCCCTGGAATAAATCCTACTTGGTCATGGTGTATGACCTTTCTGATGTACTGCTGGATCCAATTTGCTAGGATTTTTGTTGAGGATTTTGGCATCTATTTCATGAGGGATATTGGCCTGTAATTCTCTTTCATTGTGTTGTCTTTATCTGGTTTTAGTATTAGGGTGATGCTGGCTTCATAGAATGAGTTTGGAAGTGTTCCTTCCTCTTGAAGTTTTTGGAATAGTTTGAGAAGAATAGGTTTTAGTTCTTTCTTGAATGTTTGGTAAAGCTTCCCTGGGAAGCCATATAGCCTTGGGCTTTTGTTTGCTGGAAGCTTTTTGATTACTGCTTTAACTTCTTCTATTGTTATTGGCCTATTGAGACTTTTAGATTCTTCCTGATTGAGTTTTGGAAGGTTGTATTTGTCTAGAAATATGTCCATTTCCTCCAGTTTGTTGGAATACAGTTGTTCATAGTATTTTTTAATAATTCTTTGTATTTCTGTGGGGTTTGTTGTTATTTCTCCTCTTTCATTTCTGATTTTGTTTATTGAGGTCTTTTCTCTTTGCTTTATGGTGAGCTTGGCTAGAGTTTCATCAATCTTGTTTATCCTTTCAAAGAACCAGCTCTTGGTTTTGTTGACCTTTTGTATTTTTTGGGGGGGTCTCTATGTCGTTTATCTCTGCTCTGATCTTTATTATTTCCTTCCTTCTGCTTACACTGGGCTTTTCTGGTTGCTCTCTTTCTAAATCTTTGAATTGTCAGTTTAGGTCATTTATTATCATTGTTTGTTATTTTTTTGCAGTAGGCTTGTAGAACTATGAACTTCCCTCTCAAGACTGCTTTTGCTGTGTCCTATAGGTTTTGGATTGTTGTGTTTTCATTGTCGTTTGTTGCCATGATGTTTTTTATTTCTTCTTTGATCTCTGTGGTAACCCAGTCATTGTTTAATAGCATGCTATTTAGTCTTCATGTGTTTGATTTTTTTTGGATTGTTTTTATTGTAGTTGATTTCCAGTTTTATGCCATTGTGATCTGAGAAGATGCTTGATATGATTTCTGTCTTCCTGAATTTGAAGAGACTTTCCCTGTGACCTAATATATGGTCTGTCTTTTAAAATGACCCATGTGCACTTGAGAAGAATGTATATTCTGTGGCTTAGGGGTGAAGTTTTCTGAAGATGTCAATTAATTCAATCTGATCTAGTGAGTCATTTAGGATTGCTGTTTCTTTGCTGATTTTTTGTTTAGAGTATTTGTCCAATGGTGAGAATAGTGTATTAAAGTCCCCCACTATGATTGTATTTCTGTCAATCTCTCCCTTGATATCCTCCAGAAGTTTTTTTTTAATGTATTTGAGTGCTTCTATATTGGGTGCGTATATGTTTACCAGAGTTATTTATTGTTGTTGGATTGCTCCCTTTAGTATTATGAAGTGGCCTTCCTTATCTCTTTTTATGTCCTTCACTTTGAGATCTAATTTGTTAGATATAAGTATTGCTACCTCAGCTTTTTTTAGATTTCCATTCACCTGAAAAACCTTTTTCACCCCTACACCATCAGTCTGTGTGTGTCTTTTTTTCTGAGGTGGGTTTCCTGTAGACAGCAGATATATGGGTCATGTTTTCTTATCCACTGAGTTACCCTATATCTTTTGATTGGGGCATTTAATCCATTTACATTTAAAGTTACTATTGATAGATACTTGTTTGTCGCCATTTTTGTTCTTTACACCTGTGTTCCTTCTTCATTTCTTATTTTTTTTCTTTTTACAGCAGACCCTTTAACATTTCTTGCATTGCTGATTTAGTGGTAACAAACTCCCTTAGTCCTTTTTTGTCTCTGAAGCTCCTGATTTCACCCTCAATTTTGATTGATAGCCTTGCTGGGTACAGACCCTTTCTTTGCATGATTTTCTGTATTTCATTCCATTCCCTTCTTTCCTGATGTGTTTCTGTTGAGAAATCAGTCGCTAGTCTGATGGGGGATCCTTTGTAGGTAACTTTCTGTTTCTCTTTGGCCGATTTTAAGATTCTTACTTTGTCCTTGGTGTTTGCCAATTTAATTATAATGTGCTTTGGCGTTGGTCTTTTAGGGTTCATTTTGTTTGGAAATCTTTGAGTTTCTTGGATTTGTGGGAGTTTTTTCTGCCCTATATCAGGGAAGTTTTCTGTCATTATTTCTTCAGACAAGCTTTCTATTCCTTGCTCAGTTTCCTCTCCTTCTGGCACCCCTCTTATGCGGATGTTGTTTCTTTTCGTGTTGTCCCAACATTCTCTTAGGCTCTTCTGCTTTTTAAAATTTCTTTCCTAGAAGATGTTCTGCTTGGGTATTTTTCCTACCTTGTCTTCTAGCTCACTGATGCAATCTTCTGCTGCTTCTAGTCTATTGTTGATGCTTTCTATTGAGTTCTTTATAGCAGTGATGTCATTTTTCATTTCTTCTTGATTTTTCTTAACTTCCTCTTGATTCTTACACATATTGTTGAATTTGTCTTCCATTCTTTTCATCCACCTTATGACCATTTCTCTGAATTCTTGGTCTGACAGGTTGCTTGCCTCCATTTCGTTTACTTCCTTTTCTGGTGATGCCTGCTTTTCTTTCACACGTGGGCTGTTTCTTTGTCTTCCCATGATCTCTCTTCTCTAGGTGTCTGATTATGTAGTTCTCTCTCCTGGCTGAGGCCACACTGCATGGAAAGACCTGGTCCTGGTCAAGAACATCTTGATTCAGATATTTATTGAGTTGTTTATGATGGAAGCTAACATTCAAGTATCCAGGGAGGAAAAGAGAGCCCCTTTTCATCGCCCCATCATATCAATGCCCACAGAAGGACCCCAGCAACTGGGGCATTGGGTAATATTTCTGATTAGTAGAGTTGAAATTTCCCTGAAAGGCTTGGTTCCTCTCAGGGGTGGGGAACGTCTAGCCCATGGGCTGTATAAGGCCCCTGAATTCATCTGGTCTGTTCCTGCCAAGGCATTAAGCATGAGTTAATGAAATGTTTGATCAATTATAGCAGGCTAATTTTTAAGTTGATAATTTGTTATGGCCTTTGAATGATGTTATAAATATCCAAATGCCCTTGGCAGAAAAAAGGGTCTCCACACCCTTGCCACAGTTTATCATGGAAGAACTGGTCAGGTACTTAAACCTTTTTTGAGCACTGGAGATTTGCAATAAAGTGGCTTACAAATGTTGAATATCCTATGCATGCATTCTGAAGTACTAACGTTTTTGTAATTATCACTGCATGCAATAGAAACAAAGCACTCAAACTCCATTAATTATTAGGGCTTTTTACAGACATAGAAGGGCCACCACATGGCATAATAGTGCTTTCAGGAAGACCCTGGCTTGTAGAAGGCAACTCAGCCCTTAAGACCTTTGTCATCTGGCATAGATGATCTGTGTTCCTGAAATAGAAATTCCATTGGCAGGAGCACTGGAGTTTGATTAATATTTGGTTATAGAAAATTTAATTATATATTTAATTTAAAAAATTACATTGGCAAAGTAATCTGTGTAAGCAAGTATCCACAATAACAGGGTGGTTTTACTCTGCCCCCACGTTTTAGAAAGCACAGTATAGGTGTGGGCTGTGAGTGTACCTGAACTACTTACAACACTGAAAGCGTTTATCTCTTAAGCACTTTGGACTCTTCTGTGTTTTAGTGGATGGTTTCTAGGAATGCCTGATAACCTTTAATTCTACAGATAGTGACCATTGCATATTAAAGGCATATGTCTGCAAACATTTTAGAATGCTGCAATGTAGACGCCTTGGCCATTGTATACTGGGTGTGTGTCGCTGCAAGTGTCCCTCCTTAATTACAGGCTTGACATTTCTAGGACTAACCTACGAAGATGCAGTTGTGAATCACTTCTTCTCATGCCGAAATGCCAAGCTTCTGCTTTATAGCACTATAGATGCAGTCCAACTGAGCAGCTGCTATTCTCAGCATTGCTTTTTTTGGCCTCCATCACCTTGCTGATACAGCATTTGTATAATAAAAATGGACCTCTGTGCCTCTTTAAAGTGCTTTAAATTTAGACAGATTCATGTTTTATCAAAAGGTTAATCCTGACAAATTGTTCTAAATCATTTCTGGAAGGTTTACTATAGGTGCAGTTAAATTAATTCTATACTATGCATGGCCGCATTTACATTTGAGGAAAGAATTCCTCAATTTCTGTGGTAAAAGTAGAACCAGGAGACAAGGGATGCTCACAGTGGGACCAGGATCTTTGTCTTCCTGTGCAGATAAATGATGTTTGTGGAAGGTTACATTAGCGCTTCAGTATTCCTCATGGCAGCACTCTACTTCCTAGTATAATCCTTTTATTTCTGTTTTTGTGACTTTTTCCCTCTTCAGTTTCTCTTTTTAGTGGGAAGGTAAACCCCTATTCATTTATCTTCTGGAAGGAAGTTTTCTTTGTGTTTTCATGACAGGCCCTGCTCATACCCATTGTTTCTAGAAACAGGAGGACCTTTTCTCATTTCTCTGCTTTCTGGGTCACAAAGAGAGAATGAGACAAAAGTGGGCCTTGAGAGAGGAATATAAATTAGTGTTTCAGACAAACAAAAAATAAAAGTATTGGACATATAACTCCAAGAGATGGCTTGATAAGTGGAAGTGATATATTATGTAGATGCAAACCCCCTGGCCATAGAGGAGTTTATGCTTGAAACACACACACACACACACACACACACACACACGACAGGATGGAACAGCAACTCTTTTTTTTACAAGGTAAACTGGTTTATTTTTGATTATTTAAAAAAATTTTATTCAGATTATTACAGTTGTTCCTCTTTTCCCCACTTATAGCACCCCTCCTCCCAGTTCCCACCCCACCCTCTGCCCTTACCCCCCCACTGTCCTCATCCATAAGTGTATGATTTTTGTCCAGTATCTTCCCACACCCCCAACACCCCTTTCCCCCTGAGAATTGTCAGTCCACTTCCTTTCTATGCCCCTGATTCTATTCTATTCACTTGTGAATTCTGTTAATCAAATTTTTTATTCACTTGATTTTTAGGTTCACTTATTGATAGATATGTATTTGTTGCTCATAATTTTTATCTTTACTTTTTCTTCTTCTTCCTCTTCTCAAAGGATACCTTTCAGCATTTCAAATAATCCTGGTTTGGTGGTGATGAACTCCCTTAGCTTTTTCTTGTCTGTGAAGCTCTTTATCTGACCTTCAATTCTGAATGATAGCTTTTATTGGGTAAAATAATTTTGGTTGTAGGTTCTTGCTATTCCTCACTTTGAATATTTCTTCTGGCCTGCATAATGTCTGTTGGGAAATCAGCTGACAGTCGTATGGGTGCTCCCTTGTAGGTAACTAACTGCTTTTCTCTTGCTGCTTTTAAGAGTCTCTCTTTGCCTTTTGCTCTTGTCATTTTAATTATGATGTGTCTTGGTGTGGTCCTCTTTGGATTCCTTTTGTTTGGGGTTATCTGTGCTTCTTGGACTTGTAAGTCTATTTCTTTCACCAGGTAGGTGAAGTTTTCTGTCATTATTTCTTCAAATGGGCTTTCAATATCTTGCTCTCTCTCTTCTTCTGGCACCCCTATAATTCTGATGTTGGTACACTTGAAGTTGTCCCAGAGGCTCCTTACACTATCTTCATATTTTTGGATTCTTTTATCTTTTTGCTTTTTTGTTGGGTGTTTTTACTTCTTCGTATTTTAAATCTTTGACTTGATTCTTGCTATCCTCTAGACTGCTGTTGGATCTCTGTATATTATTCTTTTTAAAAAATACATATTTTATTGATTTTTCACAGAGAGGAAGAGAGAGGGATAGAGAGTTAGAAACATTGATGAGAGAGAAACATCAATCAGCTGCCTCCTGCACACTCCCCACTGGTACATGCCCTTGACCGGATTCGAACCTGAGACCCTTGAGTCCTTAGGCCGACGCTTTATCCACTGAACCAAACCGGTTAGGGCTGTATATTATTCTTTATTTCAGTCAGTGTATGCTTAATTTCTTGTTGGTCCTTTTTCATATCCTCGAGGGTCTCACTAAATTTATTGGCAGTCTCTAGAATATTCTTGAAAAACCTTATAACCTTGTTTTTGAACTGTATATCCAGTAGTTTGCTTTCCTCCATTTCTGTCATTTGTGACCTGTTTCTCTGCATTTTGGCTGCTTCCCTGCGTTGATAGAGTGGCTTTCTGTGCTAGGTATCCTATAGGGCCCAGTGGCTCAGCATCCCCAATTACCTGAGTTGGACACTCTTGGAGCACCCCTTTGTAGGCTTTGTGCACAGTCTTGTTGTAGCTAAGCCTTGACTGTTATTGGTATTATTGGGAGGAATTGACCTCCAGGCCACTTGGCAGTGAGAATCAGCTGTGTGTACGATGGGAGAACTTCTGTGCTGGAGACACCCTTATGGGTCAAGACTTGCTTCAGTAGGGCTTTGGTGCTCACTGAGTCTGCCCTCTGAGTCCTTATGGATCTGAGGAGTTGTAATCTGGATGGTCCCACTCTGACCACTGGGTACACTGGCTCTTTGATCTCTAAGGAGGTGCTAATTCAGCCTCTGCCTGAGGCTACCCAGCAGGAGCTACAGAGAGATCTGCAGATTCCTTTACTTTGTTTGGGGTTTGGAGGTGCCCAGATGAGGCCTAGCTGTGAAGCAATGCAAGCTGCTGTGGGGCCTTGGGACTTCTTTTGGATGTTCTGTATCTCTCTGACCCAGCTTCAGTTTGTTAGGTAATTTTAGATTGCAAAGAGCCCGCCTTTTATATGCAAAAGCCTCTTGGAGCAGCTTAGGTGGGGCGGGGTCTCCAGAAATCAACAGGGCAGAGCAAACAGCTATGGCTATTCCTCAGCGGAGCCCTAAGAAGCTCAGGGTCTCAGTGTCCCGTGGTAATTGCTGCAAGCATCACTGAGAGAAAGCCGCTCTGGAGTTCCTCCAGATGCCAGATAGTCCAGTTTGTCCCCATATGAGTCTGGATCCCCAGAAATTGGCCCGGAACTGGAGTTCAGAGCTGTTAGGAACTCATGCCTCCCTCCAGATTGAAAAAGATGACCGCGTCCTGTGTTTTCAGCCCTTTCCGTGTGTGCCTCCGTACCTCTGCACTTTATTTCCGCACCTCCTCTGAGTCTCAGTGTTCTTTTCTCTTTCTTTCTAGTTGTAGAAGGCACATATAGGAGGCAGCCAATCCATGATTCTCTCTCACATGTATGTTTCTCTCTCCTCTCCCTTCCTCTCGAAAATCAATAAAAACATTTTTAAAAAGTAATAATAAATGGAATCATAAATGCTGTTAAGGATGTGCAGAAACCAAACCCTCTTTTCAGTGGGCATTTAAACGGTACAGCTGCTAGTGGTGACAATATGGGCTCCTCAGCAAACTAGACACAGAACCACCACAGATCCAGCAACTCCACTTCTACGTTTATATCCAAAAGAGCTGAAAGCAGGGACTCAAATAGCTATTGGTGCACCAAGGCTCACAGCAGCACTAGCCACAACAGTCAAAAGGTAGTAACCCATCTTTATAAAATCTCTGCTCACCTTCAAAAGTTCAACAGGTACAACTTTCAACACTAAAGATCACTTTTTAAAATCTAAAAAAAGTTCAACAAGTGCTGTGAAAGATCAATTAAAATGTAAGTGCTCCCACTACATCCAAGGGCAGTGATTGGACAGTTCACTACACCACTTTCACTATGTCTACGTATAGGCAATTGTTTCTTTAAAGCATTTATCAGGAAGCTTCATTCTCCCCCCGCCCCTGACCCCAATTCTCTGGCATCTCGGGTGGTAGGGGCGGGGTGCAGCCAGCCTTCCTGTGGTTCTGGATGATGTCTGCTTTTTTTTCCCATTGTAGTTTTGAAGTGGTTGTGCGAGGCAGCAATTTCAGGTGTTTACCTATGCCGCCATCTTGGTTTTCTGGAACCAGCAACTCTTAAGTGAGCTTTCCATGATGTATTCCTTTGCTATAATGAAGTACTACAAACGGGAGGCTCAAACAATTGAAATATGTTATCTCATAGTCTGGAAGTTGGAAATCTGAGATCAGGGTGTTGGTAATGTTGGTTTCTTCTGAGGCTATAGAGTGAGGGTCTCCTTGGCTTATAGACAGCTGTCTTCTCTTCAACATCTTCTCTGTATGTATCTGTGTTCCAATTACCTCTTCCTATAAGAACACAAGTCATACTGAATCAGGGCCCATCCTAATGACCTCTTTTTAACTTAATTACTTCTGAAAGACCCTCTCTCCAAATACAGTCTTATTCTGAGGTACTGGGAGTTAGGACTTCAACATACTGAATTTTTGGGGCCTGACTTCAACCCATAACAAATAGTTACACTGGATATTAACACACATACTTCTTTACTTATTTCTTTCAACTATCTAAGAAGTCGAGAATTTTCAGTGATTTGATTTCTCTTCAACTCTTCTGTGCTAATTATCTGAATACTAGAGCCCTCATGCATGATGATTCATGCAAGAATGGGCCTTCCTTCATCTGGCTGCCTGCACTACCTTTGCTCCAGTTGGAGCCACCTTTTGGCCTGCCTATGCTGCCCCAAAGCCTGGAGTGGCTGGGGTGGTACAGAATGCCTGACCCTGGCTGCTCAGTGCCTGTGTATTCAAATTAACTCACCATCTTTGTTGGGTTAATTTGCATAAACATTCCTGATTGGCTGGTGGGCGTTTCAAAGGTACAGTCAATTTGCATCTTTCTCTTTTATTAGTGTAGATTGCTTTTAGGATTTCTCAACAAATTATAAAAATCTGTTACAGTGCTTATCATGGGGTGACTTATTATTTTCTGGTAAACTTTATTGGTCTGGTATTAAATGAAATAGTGAATGAAATAGAAGAAAGTTTGAAAAAGAAACTATTGGTCAGTCCTTATTTAAGAAACATTATTATCATCAAACATTTATTGAATACCTTTCATCTGAGACTTTGCAGATAGTTCTGAGGTCAATAGATTATCTTTCTCAGCATGCCTGCTGAATTAAGAATTCTTTGGAGAAAAAGAAGGCATGAGAATATCTTCTCTTGGATATATTTGTTCATAAATTTTGTTAACATCAATCTTAAATGTACAATTTAATGAATTATCACAAAGTAAATTCATTGGATTAAGGATGTAGATAGCTCTTCTTATGTACTTTTATATTTATTTATTTCAGAGAGGAAGGGAGAGCAAGAGGGAGAGAGAGATAGAAATATCAATGACAAGAGAGAATCATTGATCAGTTGCCTCCTGCACATCCCACACTGGGGATCAAACCTGTAACCTGGGCACATGCCCTGACCTGGAATTGAACCCTGACCTCTGGTTCATAGGTTGACTCTCAACCACTGAGCCATGCCAGCCAGACATCTCTTTCTGTACTTCTAAGTTACTGTTCTTCCCAAGGGTAACTAATACAGTACTTTTATTGCCATAGTTAGAAGTGTTTTATTGTTTCCATTAACATAAATGGAATCATACACTATGTATTCTACTATTATATTTGACTTCTTTTGCTCAACATTTTTTTTGTGTGAGATTCAGCCATGTTGCTGAGGTAGCAGTAGTTTCTTCATTTTCATTACTGTACAGTTTTCAGTTGTTTGAATATGCCACACTGTGTTTATTCTACTGCGAGTGGACATTGGGTCATTTCCAGTGTTTGACTGTTATGAATAGCACTGCTCTGAACATTCTTACGAATGTCACTTATTGAGCATATGTGTGTATTTCTTTGTGAGATAGAGTGTCTAGGTTATAGCATATATTAACCTTTGATAGATATTTTTATTAATGGGGTGCTCTCTGTGCCCCACCTGTTGCTGGTGGAAGTGGGCTTCTTAGAGTGCTGCTGGAATAAGAATTTCCAAAGGCCCTCATGGGAGGATGAAGTATCATGGAAAGGTTTACATCTGTGGAATTAAACCCCTGATTTCCCATCTTTTTTCATCTGGCCAAGAAAGTTGTCCCTTCTGTCTTCAGCAGAGCTAGGATTCAAGCCACTGCTCCATATTTGTACAATCCAGCCCAGCATCAGGCTAGCTTAGCTTGTGGCCCAGCTGCAGTCCATTGTGTGTGGGTCTGCATAGTCATTGGCCATGTGGCTTCTAAGAACGCATGGCTATGAAGGGAGCAAAGCAAGAGGAACGAGAGAGGGAGGGAGGAAGGAAAGGAGGGAAGGAGGGAGGGAAAAAGGAAGGAAGGGAGAGAGAGAGAGGGGGGAGAGAGAGAGAGAGAGAGAGAGAGAGAGAGAGAGAGAGAGAGAATTCTTTTGCCTGCAGATTTAACCTCAGATTTTGGCTCCACCCCCTATAGCCGATTATATTTTTTGTAGGTTAGACTGACAGGCCAGTGATTTCCCTATATCTCCAGACTTTACTTCACATGTGTCCATCTTGCCTGTTGTTGGATCATTTCCCCCAGGGATTTGTGGGGATTGAAGCCGTGGTTTCCTGGGGAGCATGAAGTTGTAGCTTCCTGGTGAGGCTTCCCACATGACCATGCTTATATTGTCTGGCCTTTTTCTTTTGGCCTTTTTCTTTGATTAATATTAAAAACTGGCTAATTACAATAGCGACACTGTCAGTTTTCTAAAAATGCTTGTATCAGTTTATACTTCCATCAGTACATGAGAGTTCTGTTTATTACCATAGCTTTGCTAATACTTGCTACTACCATCATCAGTTTTTAGATTTTAGCATTCTCTTGGGTGAGTAGTGGGATCTCTTTGGAATTTTATTTTAAACTAGAGGCCCAGTGCATGAATTTGTGCAAGAGTGGGGGTCTGGCCAGCTTGTCCCGATGAGGGCCCATCAGGCCGGGCTGGTGGGGAAGAGGGGCTGGGAGAGGTTGGCTAGCTCTCCCTACCCCCGATCAGTGTGTTGGGGGCTGACTGGGGCCTAGATCAGGCTGGTTGTCTGCTGTAGTGCATGTCATAACCACTGGTCATTCTGATCCTTCTGCTGTTCCAGTTGTTCTGCAGTTCTGGTTGCTGGGCTTTTATACATAGAGACCAAGAGGACTGTTGCACGAATTTGTGCACAGGTGGGGTCCCTTGGGGTGGCCTGCAGGGATTGGGCCAAAACCCACAGTCCAATGTCACCTGCAGCTCATACCTTCCACTCCCATTCACCCTGGCTTCACAGTGCCTGCCACAGGCTTGTACCCAATCAGTCCCAATCGGGAGAGGCTCACGCTGCAGCAGCAGCGCTCACCAGCCTTGAGCCCTGCATCTGGTGCCCTCTCAAGGGGAGTGGCCTGCAGGATCTGGCTGAAACCAGCTCTTCGACATCCTCTGAGAGGTCCTGGATTGTGAGAGGGTGCAGGCTCAGCTGAGGGACCCCACCAGTGCATGACCAGGCCAGGGAGGGACCACAGGAGGGCTTCAGGGCATGTCTGGCCCATCTCACTCTGTTCCAATTGGCCAGACCCCAGGAGAAAGCTACCCTACCAGTCGGAGCATCTGCCTCCTGGTGGTCAATGTACGTCACAGCGATTTGTCGACTAGTCGACTGTCTTTCTGGTAGTCAGTGCATGTCATAGTGAGCAGTCGAGCAGCCTTAGCATATCATTAGCATATTACTCTTTAGTTGTTCAATTGGTTCTGCCATTCTATTTGCATATTACCCTTTTATTATATAGGATTTCCCTGATGACAAATACATTTGAATATCTTATTATCTGTTTTGATCATTCAGATATCTTCATTTGTGAAGTTATTTAAAGTAATCATGGCCATTGAACCATCCCTCATGTTCCCAAAACTCTTCTAAGTCTTAAATAGGAAATGAATTGATTTATCTGCAAATTTTGGTTCTTTATTGCTAAGGTAAAGGAGTTGATTTGCTAGGGGAGTCCAGGTTTACACTTAATAACAGAATCCTCATTGACTCTTAAGAAGTTTGGATAATAAGTTTATGGACCCAGTTGGGCAATAAATTTATGGTCACCTTATTTATACCCACCACCTTTTCTGAATTATTTAAAAGTGTTCTATCTGAAATCACTCGTTCATTTAGTATATGGTTGCTGAGCTCTTACCCTATGCCAAGTAGTTGGAATAACTACTAGGGATATATAGATACACTAGGGGCCCGGTGCACAAAAGTTTGTGCACTCGGGGGGTCCCTCAGCCCGGCCTGTGCCCTCTTGTAGCCAGGGATGGCTTCTTGGTCGCGGGACACTCCTGGGGTGCTCCAGGGCTCAGGGTACAATAGGCTTCCCCCCATCACCGTTGGTGGCTCAAAAAGCCCGGGCTCCAGCTCAGGGCCCCCGCAGAACCTTGGATGGGGCTCCAAGAGGCTCCATGGGGAGCAAGTCACCCGCCTCGAAGCTGGCCCTGTAGGCTGGCCCCAGCAGCTCAAAGAACTCCATAGTCTCAGGGACCTTGTCCAGGTTGCACAGGTTCACGCCGTACCCCGACGGGCCACCCCCCTCCACTGCCCACGCCGCACCTGCTGCTGCTCGCTCCGTGGCTGCTGGCCTCCATCTAGGCTGGGTTAATTTACATACAGCCGATCTGATTGGCTGGTGGGTATGGCTTGGCTGGTGGACGTGGCTTAGGTGTCTTGGAGAGATGGTTAATTTCCATATTACTCTTTTATTAGAGTAGATAAGATGTCCCTACCTTGAAGGTCCTAAGTATTGTGGAAGGAACAGAGTATAGAGGAACAGTTTTACACAATTTAATCATAGCTCTGTAATCATAACTCTAAATTTCAGTGGAGCTAGCTTTCTACAAGAAGAATATATATGTTAATGAAATGATTTGTTATACCCAGTAGCTTGTGTTGATGATTTACAATATGTTTTATGCTACTATTAGCGACTTAGCAATTATATTTGGTCTAAATCACTGAGAAAATTCATTATATGTTTTTCTCTAGCCTTGTGAAGGCAATAGCTTAAAAAATATCCCTCTTGGCATTCCATTTGTCTCAAGATCTTAATCTGTGTTGTATATTTATGGCCAGATAATTCTATTTTCAATTGCTTCAGAGAACTCATGTTGTGGGCACAAGCTTTAAACCTTTGAGTTATGGAAAGAGAAACTTGTCTTAATGAGCTGAACTAAATGTCTTTTTAAAATAACCATTCTGGTCCCCATGTCCTCATTCAGTTGGATCCAGCTGTGTTAAAAAGGCAATCTAATACTGCCTCTTATCTAGCAGGAATGTACTTTAATTTCAGTGTGTCCTGTTGTCACATCTGCCCAGGTACTCAGCTCTCCTGTGTGACGGAATTGTAAACACTGCCTTGGAGTTGTCTGTTTACTTGTCTACTTCCTAGATTAGATTGTGATCAAGACAAAATTCCTGGTACCTGGCATGATGCCCAATAAAGTTAGGTTGTTTTGACCAGTAAATGAATGAAGATAGAACCGAAACATACTCACTCATTCTTTCTTTCCACATATAATTACTGGAAAACTGTAAAGTACCTGGCACAGAGCTAGGCACTTGGGCTGGGTAAGTGTGGCCCAAAACAGATAAGCAAACTGCTCCAATAGGCTTAGAGTTGGGGTTGAGGAGCAGGCAATAATTAAGAAATCACATAAAGCAGTGTTTAGTTACCAATTGAGATAAATGCTTCGAAACCAAGAAGCATGTGACAAATAAGCCTGGCCTGGATTAGGGGGCTGGGAAAGTAGCACTTGATAGCTGAAGGATAAAGAGGGATTCACCACAGCCAGGCGATGGGGCAGAAAGGAAGGCATCTCAGGCTGGGAAAATGGCCTGGGCAAAGGTTGTGTGGTGAGAGGGAACATGGTGTGCCGGACCACAGAGATTTCCAGAAAAGGGAAACCTGGGAAGGCAGGTCATGATTAGACTACTCATGGCCTAACAGGCTTCATTGACACTGCTGTCCTTTAAGAGCAGTGGTTAGTATTTTAATGGCTATATGGGAGGTTTAGGAGTGCTGTGATCAGATTTGCACTTTATAAGGATCACTCTGTTCTCATTATTTTGCAAAAGTAAAGGAAAAAAACTCAAATATTTATTCTCACTTTGCTGTATAATCTATCTCAAAGCAACTGAATAACACAGGAAGGGAAGTTTCTCTGTAGGAGTGTTCCAGCTGACACATGAGGAGGAGTGATAGGATACCAGCTTTTTGAAGTCCTTAATGAATTATGTGTCCAGGCAATAATTATCAATAGCTGTTAACGTTACAAAAAGAGAGACAAGCAGATAATATGTGATTACTGGAAGAATACAATATCACCTTTTGGTAGACTTGTCAAAAAATGAAACCTGAATCTGACCAAGCTTCTAGGCCTGACTAGCATATTTTCAGGGAATGGGAGGGACAAAGGAATGTACTAACCCACATCACCATGGAGATGCAATAAGTAAAGTACAGATCTTGGAAAATTCCATACCACTAACAACCTGGATTATTTCAACAAAGAAATTGCAAGGAAGTTCAAAAAGAGGTGCAGGGAGAACCTATAGATCAAAAAATTTACATAAATGTGTAGATCTTATTTGGATTCTGATTTGAATACATTTAAAACAAAACATTTAGCAAACAGTTGAGATAATTTGAACACTGGCTAGATATTTAAGGGTATTAAGGGATTATTATGAATTATCCTTATTATACAATGTTTATTTTTTTAAATATATATTTTATTGATTTTTTTTTTTTTTTTACAGAGAGGAAGGGAGAGGGATAGAGAGTTAGAAACATCAATGAGAGAGAAACATTGGTCAGCTGCATCCTGCACACCTACTGGGGATGTGCCCGCAACCAAGGTACATGCCCTTGACCGGAATCAAACCTGGGACCCTTGAGTCCATAGGCCGACGCTCTATCCACTGAGCCAAACCGGTTCTGGCTATACAATGTTATTTTGATTATGTTTAAAGAACTACACATTTTAAAAATACACATTGAAATATTTATGAAAATGAATGATCTAGGATTTGCTCCCAAGGGGGAGTACAAGTGGCTAAATGTTGAAACTGAGTGATGGGTCCATGTTAATTCATTTTATCTTTCTTTCTACATTTGTTTGTACTTGACATTTTTCATTATAAAAGGTTTTGAAAAGATATAGGGGGGTGGTAGATATTGTCCTGGGTTTGACTTTTTCCCTTCCCCTCCTAAGTCAAGTCCTTAGTATGTCCATGTAGAAATTTTATCAACTGTTCATATTTTAAGTATTAATATATTGGCATTTTAATTTTAATATCTTGATATATTAGTATATTTTAATATCTTGATATATTAGTATTTTTAATGCCCATTAATCTTTTGGAAAATTAATAGTGTTAATTGTGAAAAATTTGGATATTGGAAATAAATCTAATAAATACAATAAGTAGCATTGATAATTCCATCACCCTGGAAGAGCTATAGTTTATAGTTGGTATTCTGGAGTATTTGGTCACATTAAGAAAAAAAATATAGACATATAACATTATAACATATAAGGCATTAGAAATTTTTTTATAAGCAAATTTTAGTGGTCATTACTACATCATGTAGACATTAATGGCAAACATTTAATTAATAAGTTTCCTCTTATTGGACATTTAGTTTTTTTGTGTGGTTTTATTTATTTTTAAATTCTTACTGTATAAATGATGCTGTAATGAATAGCCTGATAGGTATATCTTTGCAATCACTTCCTTAGAGGAAATTCCTATAATTGAATAGCGGGGTCGATAAGCATGTATTGTTACAGTAGCCCTACCAAATGTTGACACTTACTTTTCCTCCCCACCCTACCGCCCTGTAAGCTGTGTATGAGAATGCTTGTTTTTTTCTGTGCCTTCATCAACTATGAATATTTCTGTAATTTTGGGCCAGTTTGTTGATGAAAAATGGTATTAAATTGCTTTAGTTTGCATTTCTCTGATTACCATTGAGCTCAAACATTTATTCATTACTATATTAGTCTTTCAATTACCAGATGTGTCCTTTGTACAATTTTCTATTTGTGCATTCTTTTCATTATTGATTGTACATAATCTTCACATATTTAGGGAAGTATTTTGTTAGTCATATTGCAATAATTTTCCCTACATATTTAAAAATTCATGGTATTTTCTGATATAAATTTTTTATATTTTTAGATTGATTACTGTTTTTGTTCATGGACTCTCTCTTTGGTATTATAAAATCTTTACCATTTCAAAATTGCTACATTTGTCTATTTTCCCTTATTGTTTTACTTCTACATTTGAGTCTTTAGCTCACATATAACTTATTTTGCTGTATTATTTAGAATAGAAATCTAACATGATTTTTCTAGTAGTGATCAATTGTCCCAGAAATTGCACAATTTTTCTCTCTGATTTAAATTGTTATCTGCCTCATTATTAAGATCTTTTCTATGTGGACGTTCCATACCTTTTCAATGCCATTCTACCTAATCTTGAGCCATGTTTTAAAATTTTGTTTTGTTGCTTAAAGTATTACAAAGAATGTTAAATAAGTCTCCATTTTTTCCCCTTGACCTTCCCCCTCCTCCCCTACCCCTCACTGTCTTGTGTCCATTGATTATGCTTATATGCATGCATACAAGTCCTTCAGTTGATCTCTTAACTACCCCCCCAACCCTCCCAATCCTTCCAGCTATAGTATGACAGTTTGTTCAATGCTGTTTTGCCTCTGTATCTGTTTATGTTCATCAATTTATAATGGTCTTTATTATCCATAAATAAGTGAGATCATGTGGTATTTTTCTTTCATTGACTGGCTTATTTCACTTAGCATAATGTTGAGCCAATATTTTAAGACTTGCAGCTTTATAGATTTTTAAAACTATATAGTATCAATACATTCCCCCCCCCCCCCACTTTATTCTGTTAGGAAGAAATACCTGGCCTTTCCTCATCTCTTAATCTTCCAAATGGCTTTCTCACTCTTGTTAAGGTCCAACAAAAATGTTCTTATGATTTTGAGTAGGATGCTACTGAGAAGAGATTGGATATTTTTAAATTAGTCATTCTTCTCATCTCGTATTGAATCATGTGTCACCCTTTCACCATATTGTTTTATATTTTTCAGATAAAGATTTGCATAGACCCTGAATCTTTCTTGTTAGTTCCTAGGTGTTTTATACTTGGTGATGTTATTGTGAAAAGCGTCACAAAAATGTAACAATTTCATTGAAATGTGTACCATTTTTGGGCTTCTTTTGAAAGCTGATCTAACTACTAGGCACAATACTACTTTTAGTTTTCTATTTTATCTTTTTAAGAGTGATCCTGACTACCTGCTGTTCCATATTGATTTTCAAGACAGCAAGCAGTTTTATGTAGTGCAGTGATCTTTGAATAAGGGATACAGAAACATGAAACTCTGGTGTCTGCTTTGTCATCAACTGGTTGTGTGATCTTGGGTAAATCACTTAACCTTTCTGGACTTTGTTTTTCTCTATAGTTCTTTCTGGCTCTATCTTTATAAATGTACTAGAGGCCGGGTGCATGAAATTCATACACTTGCGGGGAGAGGAGGTTACTCAGCCCAGATTGCAAGAGGGTGCAGGCCAGGCTGAGGGATGCCACCAGTGCAGGATTGGGGTTGGGGAGGGACATAGGAGGTTGGCCAGCTGGGGAGAGACTGCGGGAGGGCTCTAGGGCGTGTCCAGCCTGTCTTGCTTAGTCCTGATTCGCCTGACCCCAGCAACAAGCTAACTTACTGGTTGGAACAACTACCCCCTGGTGGTCAGTGCATGACATAGCAAGTGGTTGAGCAGCCTTTGCATGTTATTAGCATATTACACTTTGATTGGTTGAATGGCTAACGGAACAAAAACATATTAGGCTTTTATTATATAGGATAGTGGACCCTTACAATAATATTTTAGCCTCATAATTTGTGATCTAGAGAGAGGAAAATCAGAATTTAAATGGTAGCAAAGCAAATAAAATGTTAAGAAAATTTGGAAATATATTCTATGTTTCCTTCTCTTTCTATTTACCCAGTATAGGCTCAATTTGGCATTTTTATTGCTCCAAATATTAGCTTGTGTCCTAAGTCTATCAAATGTGATTAAGAATAAAGTATGACCTCACTCGGAAGGATATGTCACCCCTCTATTTTAGATGCATGTTTTAACACTTCTGAGTGGGAGAACACATTTTTATTTTAAGGTTTATTTTTATAAAAAATGACACAACTTCAGTGTTTTGAAGTTGGTAGCATTTTCACATAGGTGTTTCCTTTCTACTGATATAAGAGACAAGTTCACTTAAGTTGAAATCTACAATGCTTATTGATTATGGGAAAGAATGGAAAATTAACGATTTTGGGAATCCATGTCACAGCCAAATTGAGCAGAGAATGTGCTCCTGGTGTGTGTGTGGTGGTGGGGGGGAGTGTGTGCTCAGTATTATGAACTTCTATTAGTTTTTCATTTCTAACACTGAGCATATCTAATAACGCTCTTTTCAGAAGTAACTGAACTTGCAGAAATAGCTCATGAAGTCATTTTCTATTTAAATGGTCTGCACTTTTTAGAATAAATACTCTTTAACTAGGATGATATTAATATATGTCTTTGACAGCAACTGCATTGAGAAGACAGCCTTTGCAAAACACTTTTGTCACTCATCCAAGCATGGCTCTTTTATGACAGATTGTTGTGTATCTGAAGGAGCTATTGTGTCAACAATGAGCATCATAATGAGTCTAAAAATCTGACTCAATGGAACAAATGTATTTTAATGGCATGCATTTTACTTTAAAAGGATGTTCCAAAATAGAGCGAGTGTCTGAAAGCTGGGCATTATTTTATAATGAAAGACTAATAAATGGGTAGTTCTAGCTAAAGTAAGAGTATAACTGGGAATGAAAATTGACTTAGGGTAGACAAAGTAATCCCATCAGCAAACCACAAATGCTCTTGGGGAGTTATCTGCACAGGTACAGGAGGGAAATTAAAAGGGGTACAGACACCTAGGAGCGGCCTTTACAGAAGTTCACCCCAGTGAGAAGGATTAAATGGGGCATAATGGCCCCTTACTTTTGCACTCAGAACACCTAACAACTTGTTCTGAACTTGCAAGATCACAATTACTAAAATGCCACATGAACCATCCTGGAATAACCTGTTTCTTCAATGTTTAAATTCTACATGTTAAGTGTGCTGTAATATTAAGGGGAAAAGAGCTAAGTTTAGAGGCTGAGAGAAATTTTCTAACATTTTTAGGATAGTGTGTAAGGGATTTATTTTTAGAGCCAGGACGAAACATGCATCTAAAAGGTGCTGTTACATAACAAGAATTACCATTGGTATCAGTATCACTGTATTTCTGGAATTGATTTTTAAGGACTGTATATTATTTGTATTTATGGTAAGAAAATTGGCATTTTATGGGAGTACAGTATGACAAGCATGTCAAACTCCATGGCTGGTGGGCCGCATGTCTCATTTAAATACACTGTAGGACATTTCTGCTTTTGTATTTTACAAGTTCTTTGGATCCCTTGCCAAAATAATGCATGCCTTGTTTGTTTGTGTTTATATACCAAAAAAATTAAGCATGTGATGTCAACCTGGGGACTGTATTTTTTTATTGCTATCTGTGATGATCCACATGACTTTTTTGTGTTAATTCTGCTGGCTATTCCATCAAAGGGAAGGCATTTTGGCAGACAGAACCTTTTTGGCAAGATAGAATAGAGGAGACCATAAGAAGAATGTGAGTACTGGGTTGTCACTCAAGACATTTTATTTTCTGGGCAGGGTTTCCTGTTGACCCCGAGTCACCATTTATGTCTCTTCCCATCTCCTCTTTCTCACTTAGATTGCTACAGTGTTGTTTGGGGTCTCTTTTGAAAATGCTCACCTTGTAAATGCATGGTGTGGTTCTTTTCTCCTTCCTTCAGATGTCTCCTTTTAGCTACTGGTAACTTTGCGTAAGGCAGGGATGATTTTACATTTTTTCCCCCATCACTATTTATCTCCCCTATACTCTCTTCCATCCCTCACCCCCCACCCCCACCCCGCAGTCACCACACAGGGATACCTTTTTAAAAATGTGATTTGCAGCTTCCAGGGGTGAAAGTCTGGGAACGGATAAATAACTACAAGAATCAGAATAAGCACTGCTAACTGAGTGCAGCCCTGGTGGGCATTATCTTAACATGTACAGTGGTCTCCTGATGAAGGTGCCTTACCCTGAAGTGCAACACTGGCGCCCTTTTTCTTTTTTCTTTTGTTTTATTGCTTAAAATATTACAAAGAATATTACCTATGTCTCCTTTTTTTTTTTTTTTCCCCTTGACCTTCCCCTGGCCTCCCCTACCCCCAATGTCTTGTGTCCATTGGTTATGCTTATATGGTTGCATAAAAGTCCTTTGGTGGATCTCCCTCCGCCTCCCCCCAACACTCCCCGGCCTTCCTGCTGTAGTTTGATAGTCTGTTCGACCCGGGTGCCCTTTGACAGGAAGCATCTGCATGGTTTACAGACTTAATACCGAATAGGAGCTGAAGGGTGTTCGTATGAAACTAAATGCGTATTTCTCAATATTCTTGGTTAAGGGGGCTAGGATCCACCTCTAAGAAAGTAATATGGAGCAGCTGCTTTGGTACAATGTCTTAGAGCGCTGTTGTATGCTATCACTCCAACTATGCTATAAACTATTTAAGAGAATGCACCATGTCCATTATCTGTGAAACAGTGCCTTCCATTGAAGCACAGATGGCTGCGGTGGAATGAATTAGGCAAATACTCAAATGCTTGTTGAATGAGGGGAGGGGAAATGAAAAGACCATCCCTTCTCCATCCCAAGTTCCTGAACTCTTCCCCCCACTGAAAAGAACCCTGGAATATACAGATAATACAAAGAAGTCATTCTTGTCCATTGGCACAGGAGAAAGAAGGGCAGAGGTCAAAGAGAAAACAGGGAAAGTGAAGCTTTGGGGCCAAAGAGGTGTCGCCAGGCTGGTAAGGTGGATGGGAGGGGGTTGTGCCTCCATCAGTGTGGGAGATGCCCTAGGAGGTCATGTCTAATTCCATGCAAAACCCCAGAAGTGAGCTTCTCCTTACAGAATTCCAGACTATGTTTCAGTGAACAGAAGGGAGCCTTTTGTTCTTTGGCAAACTTCACATTCCGGAGTCAGATGTGGAGAGGTCAGATTTGTGAAGGATGGCGGGGTCCATTTAGGGAAAGGGCATCTTTGTGGAAAGCTGAATGGGTCAAGGGTGAAAGGTGAAGCAAGGCAGATGCCGTTTTGTGGATTGCAGCGTCCCATTATCTAAAGCATCACTGGTGTGTAGTCAGAGCTTAGTGCCCTGTTGTGGAGTGCATGGCAGATGACAGTGTTTGGAGCAGGATTTGCTGCTGTTTCACTGAAAGGGTATTACGCTTTTCCCTCATTCTATCTGGAGTGCCTCACTCCAGAAAGTGACAATTCTCTTTCCAGAGGGAACTGACTACCAGAAGAGTATGTTATTGAGAAAGTACTGAAGTCAGTTTCCAAAGGTGGCATTTCCTTTGGCTCTTTTGAGTTTCCGAGTGCCTTTTGAAGCTGCCGGTAAAGAGGATTCTCGCAGGGTGACCGAAAGCCTGGCACTGCCCTGTCTACTTTAAACAAAAATAGAAAAGGGCTTCTGGCCATAGTCACTCCCTCAGGCTAAAACTACTCATTGGCACCAGAAATGCCTTTCTGTGTTTTAAAGCACTTCGGCCTGTAATTTTGCACGCTGACTCTGCCTGTGTTGACATTGGCCTTAGTTAACGCAATCTCTTTTTCCAGTGCATTGCACATCCACACATGTGTAGCCCAGGATGGTGGCAGAGGAAAGCTCTCCAGCCTGGAGACATCATAAAGAGAGGCAGTGCCCCTTCAGGAAGACAACCGGAAACTCCTGCTACCGCAGCTCCTTAGGAGTCCGCAGGCTCCCCTTTTCAGTTGTTCAGCCTGAAACAGAGATCTGCTCAGCATCAGAGATCTGAGCGCCTTATGGGAACATCGGAGACAGGGCCTTTGGGGAACATGTATTCACAGTGCAGCAAACACCGACTGGATCTGTTATGTGTCAGGCACTCTCCTGGGCTTGGGAGCGGCGGGTAGGAGTAAGGCAGCTACCCGCCCCTTAGGGTGCTCACAAAATTAACTTATTCTTCTCCAGGGCAAGTAAGCTTATGATAAGACATTCCATTTATGAGTTACTCCTTTTTTTTTTGGCAGTCTCTATACTTCTTTCACCCACTGCTTAGCGCAACCCTGTGAGAAAGATGTGGGAATTCCAAATTTGAGGTTTAGGTGGCCTGCCCAAGGGCCCACCGCTAGATTTAAGGTTAGCCCAGGTCACTTCGACTCTAACAAATGCTCTTTGGTCCAAAGCAAGTTGCCATCTGCTACGCCCCATCCACTTCTCCTACAAGATGCTGATAAAATCGGTCATGCCATGCTCTAAGTGAGGGCAAGAGCTGAAATAGCAGAATTTTAAAGTTCTCTAAAACAAGACTGTTCCTACCACTGTTTCCTACTTCTTCCTTGAATGATTGGATACACATTTGCCTGGGCACGATAGTGTCTTCACATAGAGCTTGCTTGGGGGTGGGGTGGGGGGGAACACCTTTGTTTTCCTGAATCCTTAGTCAGCCATCAAGTCGGTTTTCAAAGGTACAAATATATTAGCCTGTTGTCAAGAAAAGATAATTTATTTTACTCTGGGAAGAAAACCTTGGAACTTAAATTTAAATATTTAAAAAATAATTAAAAAAAGATAAGATAATTTTCAGTAATCATACTTCCTAAAGGTATTGTTTTTCTTTTAAGAATTCAGAGTCTGATATCTCAAGTTACTGCATTGGTCTAATACAATGTGGTGCTAACTATCCGCTTGATAAGTTGCATGTTTTGACAAACTAATAAAATGGCAAGAATCACTAGCAGGAAACACTTATCAAGAGAGTATTTCCTACTGCTACTATTCTACAGACATCTCTCAAGTTTTCACCCCTACTCTTTGGGTGTAAAATCAAACAACAGAGAGGTGCTTTGTTTTTAATTTAGTAATACTTGAGTGCCTTCTTTTTGAGGGCATGGCATGCCATGCTCAATATTAGACCCTTTATGGCATGCCACTTGTAATATTACCCCTTTAAAAACACACTGTTTTGAGAGGAAACAAGATGGCGGCATAGGGTAGACACCGTAAATGCAGCCATGAACAACTATTTCAGAAAAACCTCGAAAAGAACACACGGACACCACTCGCACCCACAGGAAGGCTGGCTGAGTGAAAATCCTACAACTAGAGAAGAGTCTGAGACTCAGGGGAGCAGTGGAAGCAAAGTACAGAGGTACAGAGGCGCACGCACGGGGCTCGGGGAAGGGCTGGCGCCGGGGGACGCGGTTCTTTTCCAAAACGGAGAGAGCCACAAGTCCCCAGCGGCTCTGAACTCCAGTTCCAAGCGAGTTTCTAAGGACCCAGACACCCAGAGAAGGGGGACTGACTGGCACCAGGAGGAAATCCAAAGCGGGTTTCTCTCAGCGTTGCTTGCAGCAATTACCGTGGGACACAGAGACCTGGTGTCTCTCAGCG